>JACSYO010001669.1:3497500-3770000 GCA_016806645.1 Ophiodon elongatus
CCTCCTTTTTCATTGTAGATGTCAGTGAACGCACTCAACTCCAGTAGCTGGTGACATGTCGGAGGCATCATTGTGTATCTGTTTGTCCAAATACGACAAACGCAGTAGACACTGTGTACTACAGGAGCGGCTTTGAACGAGTCAGTCGAGACTTTTCTTTTTTTGCACATTTACCCTGTGGTGATGGATCTTCTTAAATTGCTTGTGGATGGCATCGTAACATGACAACATGGTGAAAGCCGGGAACATCAGATAGAGCAACACCAGAGTCAGCATGTAGGTCACATAGTCCCTGTTGAAAAGAGAAGAATCGGAAAATGAGATGTAATATGGTAAATATTTGTCAAAATGCTACGGAAAGCTGCATTTCTTACTTAGTGTCCATGTTATTTTGTCTAAATAAGTAATCTTTTTTTTTTTTGCTAACTCTAGACATATAGATATGAATTCCAGTTTTAGTATCATTCCTATATTTATACAATTCTACCTGTCCCCTCTGGTGTAGTCCAGCGTGCAGCAAGTCCTCATCGGCTCAAAGTCATAGACGCCCCATCCCATGAGAGGAACAGCAGCCCAGAAGATGGAAAGAATCCAGATGATGCCGCTCATCGTCAAAGTAGTGCTCCAGAAGAGCTTCTGTCCTACAGAATAAAGAAGAATATTGGATGTTAGTTGGCGTTTAGACATATTATTGGTTTGTTTAGATATAGATAATGATGTGTGTGATTTATCTGCTATTTCTGCTGCAAAAACAAAAGCAGGTGCAACTGAATCTAAGGCATTCTGTTTCTATATATTATATTATATAGTGTTGAGTGTCAGTCTTTTACAAATAGAGTAATTAGGATGGCACCAATAATTTTATGATTTATTTTCATAAATTCTTTAATACATATCACTTTGTTTGTGTAAAACTGAAAATGAGTTGGGTTTACTTTAGTTAAGTTTTATATCACACTGGTGCAGTACTGGTGATATGTTGTACTCACTGGTGCAGTACTGGTGATGTGTTGTACTCACTGGTGCAGTACTGGTGATGTGTTGTACTCACTGGTGCAGTTCTGTGATATGTTGTACTTACTGGTGCAGTACTGTGATATGTTGTACTTACTGGTGCACTACTGTGATATGTTGTAATCACTGGTGCAGTACTGGTGATATGTTGTACTTACTGGTGCAGTACTGGTGATATCTATCCCAAGCGATGACACCCATGAAGCTGATCGATGCCAGGACCGAGATCATTCCCTGAAATCCGTGATAGGCACATCCATCTTGACCAAATGGCCAATATCTAGAAAAGATAGCAAAACTTGAGTCATATTCCACCATGTTGAGGACTACTGCCTAAACCCATTATTACATTATTATACGACTACATCAGGCTGTAAAAGCATTTTGATTACATTTTTGAAAACACAGTCACAAAAAAAACAGCATGATTTTACGCAGCTGAGTCAGATTAGCTCACTGGTTCCCAATCTTTCTAGCATGTGACCAAGTAAGTATTACCTACAAACCCCTCATATATGTAGGTAGCAGGTGAGCTGTGAAGAGGTAAAACTTCAGTGTGTCACCAAGAAAAGTCAGAATAATATATTTGGTAAAACATCTGGCAACTCCTTCGATTTATCTTCCCAATGCCCAATGCTGGATTACTAAAGCAAGCTATTTTTATTGATACTGTATGCACCAGTATGCTGTTAAAATCTAGTTTTAAGGCCTATATTGTTTTAATTTATTCTGCTTACATGCTTTATTTTACTAAATAAAAGTGTGCTTAATACAAGAAATAAGGGGGTCAGTAGGAGCCCTGCTGACACACAGGTTGGAAACTGCTAAATATATATGAGGTTTAAACAGGTTATAAGAAACGATCTAATCATTGCTACATTTGAATTACAATTGTGTTGGATAACTTCCAACAGATCTGGTTGCAAAATCTGAACATTACACACTGAATAAGGTGGATTGTGGATTATGAACCCAAAGGCTTATTTAGTTTGTGCTACCCATTGGCTGATACCAAATACTAAGCCTTTTTTTTATTGCCAAAAGAAATGTAGTAACCCCACCATGGCACAAAATGAGGCCTCAGGAAGGAAAATAACTCCTCTTTTAAACCTCAGTGTGTCCTCTGTTTGATACCTGAGGTAGCTCGCATACGCAGCTGTGAGACCATTAATATTCAAACAGATGTCAGCCACAGCCAGGTTGAACACAAAGAAGTTGCTGGGAGTCCGCATCTCCTTCACTCTGAGGAAAGACACGATGCTGATGGCATTGAGGAAGAATCCAACCATGCCTGAAAGAAGAAAGGGAAAAGAAAAGGAGAAATGTCCCTTTGATTTCTGGTACGACAATGTTATCAGCCTGAATATGTCAGCACAGTTGTGTGCAAGGTTAAGTCCAAAACAGTTAATCTGGCAATCACATCACAATAATAAAAATGAAATGCATGTTTGTTTTTGCTTCATAATTTAAGATACTTTTTTTTTTTTTATCATCCAAGTAAATGGTTTCAGATGGAACTGTCTCTTTAATTCGAGCAGAATGTCTTCCGGTATTCTCGGCCAACTTACCCCCAACAAGAAGCGCCGAGCCGAATGTAAACATATCAAACTCCGTGAATCCCTCCGGTAGTGTAAACGCTGCCATGTTGAAGTGCACAAACTTTTTTTTAACTTTTGCCCAAGATCAAGTCCTTTTTCTTGTTGTGCGGCGGACCAACGTCTCCAACAAAATGCCTCCTTATAAAGGCTCTTTCACGTGAAAAAGCACAAAGAGACTAATCTTAGTAAACCCCCTTTTGAAATCCCCCGAAGAATGTCCTAACGAGCAGACTTCTCTCTAACGTCCTGCAACTTCACGACCGCCATTTTCTGAGCAACTCGTTGATGCAAAGTTTGCTCTTTGTCAGTTTAATTAGTGCTGCTGCAGCAAACTAATGAGAGCTTTCTCTTCAACTCCGTCGGGGTACTTGACTCATCTGACTGGGTTTATATTGCAGTGGGCGATAAGGAAAGCACGGAGACATGGGAAATGTTGTTTTTGACCACATTGGCTGTATTAAGAATAATAATCAATGTTAATTCTCAAATATAGGCTGCAACACACAGGGTGAAGTCTCTCTATCCAGTGGTTATTTATTTGAAATGAGCTGATTGACATTTCTGAAATAAAGAGACCATGATATAATAACATTGCTGCTGTAATTTCAATGTATTTGTACACATAACATTGTTACACATTGAGTGTCTATTTTATGTCTGTCCCTTGTCTCCGGCAAATGTGTGATTTTGGACTTTTATATATAAAATTGATCATCAAAAATGCATGTAAAGTAAAAGGCAGCACTCAGTCCCAACCACTAGATATTTACACCTGATGACTACATAATCTCTTTTTTTTATTATTTGGACTCAAACTCATAACATCTCTTTTACTAGCCACATTGTATGGAAGGTCAATTAAAAGTCTGTGAAAGCGTCAGAACCTCATTCATTTACTCATAAATAACCCTAAAAGACAAGGGCAGTAGCCTGAACATTTAAAAATGTAACATTTGGGCCGAGTCTGATTGCACCACTAATCTGCCCACAGATTACCACAAACTCATTAACTATGAAGTAAGGATGTGTCCCAATAGACTTATAATACCCTTCTCTCAAACTGCCCATATTGTCCTGACTGAAAGTTCAGCGCAGAAATCATCACTGAGAACATGAATGTAATGGATTTATCAACTGGTATGAATTATAATCTTTATGTTTTTTTTATGAACTCTACACCACCATATGCCAATGTCAGAGTTTTGGTTCCAACGTTAAACTGTGACACGAGTGCTGAAATGAGAACAAAAAGACTTTTGAAAGTTGAAGCACTGTGCAACAAATTTCGTCTTTCGTTCCGTACTGTATATTGATAGACAGTGGACCAAATAGTTAAATCCTTTAAAAAAGTCAGCACCATGAAGACTTAATTTACTGAACGAAATCAGGATTTCATTTAACTTCTTAATTAATATAGACTCAGTGGGAGGATAGCCACAAATTAATATTGTGGGAATAAAACTCACTCAACTGAAACTGACCTGAATACCTAGTCTGTGATATTTTTAGTTCCAAAGCACTTGCACCCTTGTAGTGTTTACACATTAATACATTGGCTAACACTTAATTACACAATCATAATCTGCTTGTTCTGAAAAAAAACAAAGGTTTTACTGTTGAGATTTCATTTGTACCGGCGCACTCTGAAGATCAAGAGCAAGATGAAAAAGTTAAATAAATGTTTTTATTAAGTGATAACATCAGAAACAAGAAGTAATGCAATTACTTTATATTTAAATATAAGTTCCAGGTTGGGAAGATTCAATGCTTTTTCTCCACAACAATACAGAGGGAGTTATTGTAACTTGTTTATCTGACACAAGATACTTTGCTGGTTGACATTTTACATTTAGTGTGATCTAAGAAGCTGGGAAGTAGCAAAGCACATCTAATAAAGTACTACTTAAGTACATTTTGAGGTACTGAGTACTTTCATTTAATCCTGCTTTACACTTCTACTTACATGACATTACATTTCATTTAGCAGACACTTTTATCCAAAGCGACTTACAATGAGTGCATTCAACCCGTTCAAACCCAGAACAACAAGAATCAAGAAGGTACAATGTCCTTTAGGAAGCCAAACTACCAAGTGCTATAAGTAAGTGCCACTTAAGTGCTACTAAAGTACTACAATATATATATACATTTTATTTTTACTTCTCTACATTTCAGAGGATAATGAGTACTTTTACTTTTGAAACGTTTAATACATTTTGTTGATGATATAGAAAATGTAAACAAAAGAAGTACTTTAAGACTTTAAGAAGCCAAAAAACAGCCTTGTTTAGCATTTTTGACATAATGATCAGTGTTCTACAAATGACCATTTCTCAGATTAGAGATACACATTTTGGGAGTTTTTATTATTTTTATTTTATAACTCTGTTTTTTCAAATGTTATTTTTTTAACCATTCCACTTTCTATATTATAACATATATCCTTTCAAATACCTTCATTTGCCTGGGACAACCCTCCTGAAAGAAAATAGAACAGAGATGTATTTATAAGAGACAGAGAGATGACTGGATTAAAGGATTTCAGATCCCGCCGGACAGCCGGGTCTTTAAATCTCTGCACCTGTGAGAAACCCACAGAGACTGTGACAACACTTCTGTCATCCAAGTGTGTCACACACAAAATGTGTTCTTTAGGCTATCACTGAAAATGATAGCTACATAATACAGTTTAATAATTGTATATTAGTAATCTTAATAATTGGAGATTATTCTCACATAATTATTTGACTTCTTTGAAGTTTTACAGATTAATCTTTATTTAGTATTTAAAGGCAGTGATCAACTGCATTTGGTTACATGGTGCTGTCATTTATCTGGTTTGAAGATTGGATCTAATAACAAGGTGAGTAACAAAGTAAATACCTGACGCAACTCTCTACTGCCATCTAGTGGTCACGTGTTGCTAGGTTTCTAGCCTTCATGCTAACGACAGTCTGTCTATGTATTAAACATTATTAATAGACTGCATAATTCATGACCGGCTAACATAACAAAAACACATGTTAATTAAAACGTAAGCACATCCCTGTGCTTTCATATCAGAGTTGCAATCTGTTTTTGGTCTGTCTAATGTCGGGTAGGAGGCCTAACAATCTTACAGTGTTTACTCCAATATTTGGCAGTAAATGATATGACGACGGGAACATATTGATACGAATTAAAATAGAGCTTTAAAAACAAATACATACATATTCCATAGCTGTCAAGAAATTCTGCATTTTAAAATCTTTCTATGTGAATTTTTTTTTGTTGTTGTTTTTTTGTCTACCTTCAGCCTCCACTTCATTTCGGTGCTGTGCAGTTTGTTTTGTCCATTAAATAACTATCCAGTCAATGTTGTAAAGTATTCCCCGGAGAATGAAAGTAAAAACTATGCAGCCTATCAGCTTCCAGGAAGCAATAGCCTAATCGTGTGAATGAAAATAACCCAAGTCCTCCACTAATCCCTGCCTATCCTTTTTATCTCAGGATTCAGACCAGTTGGAGCAGTATGGAGCCGAGAGCCTGCAAACCACAACGATGCATTTGATGCCCCATTGAACGCTACTCATTTGTTTTTCATTTGTAGTCTAGCTGCATAGCGTTTAGCAGCTTGCAGGAGAAAACATGAGTCGACATCTTACCGCTGTTTTCGGTTTGGCTATAGTTTTTCTTCCTTTACTGATCAGTTCATGTCCTGCACAATGTAGCTGCTACTTCCACAAATTAAGTGACGGATCAAAAGCAAGGTGAATATGGCAATTTGTTACGTTGAATGTTGTTGTTTGAATTTTATTCTCAGTGTGTGTTTAATTGCGTGCAAAAGTGATTTTTACTTCAGCTGTCTTCTGTTCAGTCACTCTGTATAGTGGAGGATTAACTTGGAGTTGCACTTTAATCTGCTTTGCTTGTTACCGAACAATAGATTACTACGTTTTCTCAAATAAATGCTCAACTATATTATTTGTTATGTAAAATGGAGGCAATATTTGTTTTGTAATTGAATCCACTTCTACAAACCCGTACAATTTGAAATTAGCTTTGATATTGTTTCCCTTAACTGTCATGTCAGAAATAATCATAATGAGAAATAAATAATATCTTATTTAATTTTTTTTGCAGGAGTGTACTTTGCAATGATCCAGAGATCACTGTGGTTCCTCCAAACTTTCCCATTGACACGTCGAAGCTGCGCATTGAAAAGACAGCAATTGCACGTATTTCAAGCGACAACTTCCACTACCTCAACAACCTGGAGTTTCTGTGGATGTCTTTCAATTCCCTGAATTTACTGAATGTTGACAGTTTCCGGGGTCTTTACAACCTGGATGAGCTCCGGCTGGATGGCAACTCCCTCACCTCCTTCCCCTGGGAGTCTCTGACTGATATGCCAAACCTGAGGCTCCTCGACTTACACAACAACAAGATCTCCATTATCCCTGCCGATGCCACTATGTACATAAAGAATCTCACCTATCTGGACTTATCCAGCAACTCTCTGACAACAGTTCCTGCTGACGTTCTCACAATGTGGCTGAGCGTGAAGTCGTCTCAGGACGCAGATTCCTCTAAACTAATTCTCGGTGAGGATCAAGCTGTGACATATTTGGATACCGGAACTTATTCTTTTTAAGCTGACTTGCATGACAACTACTTCTTTGACACCAGACGCATTTAAAGAGTTAGGGATTAGTCTAATTATAGTTATTGTGTGCAGTGTGTCAAGATGTCCCACTAATTCAATGTATTTTAACTCACAGCCACATGTACTTGGTCTTAAAGGGACTCTTTGGTGTTGTGTAAAGGTAATTCTACTGGATGGTAGTGACAGTAGGTCATAAGAGGATGCTTTTTCTTTTTCGCTGTCAGCACTTTCTCACACCTCATCTCCTCTGCAGGTCTACATGACAACCCGTGGCTGTGCGACTGCCGGCTGTACGATCTGGTCCAGTATCAGAAATCCCCGTCATCATCGGTGGCTCTCATCGACACCAGGCTGAGGTGCGCCGATCCGGAGAGCTTGTCAGGGGTTCTTTTCACCGAAGCGGAGCTGCAAAGGTGCCAGGGCCCTCGGGTGCACACGGCCGTGGCTCGTGTGCGAAGCTCACTGGGCAACAATGTCCTGCTGCGCTGTGGCACAGTTGGAGTCCCCATCCCCGAGCTGTCCTGGAGCCGCGCTGATGGAAAGAAAATGAACGGCACCGGTGAGTTCTGCTGAACTAATTCCAGATGTGCTTGGATTGGTAGAGTATCTATTTCTATCCAAGTCAAAGTGTCAACAAGATTAAAGTTATTCTTTTTGTGGTAATCTGTTTAACTAGTGTGTGGGTGTCTGCTGTTTTATTTTTCAGTTCAGGAAGAGATTTCAAAGGAGGGCATCATTTGGTCGATTCTGAGCGTGCCTGCAGTCGCCTACCGAGACTCTGGGAAATATGTGTGCAAAGCAACCA
This sequence comes from Ophiodon elongatus, assembly GCA_016806645.1. Classification (NCBI taxonomy): domain Eukaryota; kingdom Metazoa; phylum Chordata; class Actinopteri; order Perciformes; family Hexagrammidae; genus Ophiodon; species Ophiodon elongatus. Next base: position 3,505,563 of record JACSYO010001669.1, read on the forward strand.
ACTTTGTGGGCACTGCAGACGCCATCATCTCTTTGGTGATCACAGATTCCTTTCGGTCAGAGGAAGCAGGTGGGGGGGTCTCTAAGAGAACCAGAGGGAAGAAACCCGGTGGCATTGGAAGAGCAGCATACCAGGAGAAACTTATTGCCAGATATGTTCCTCCAACCAGCACCGCTGCCCAGCCCATCATCAAACCTCTCAATGGCAAAGGCGTGACGGGGAAGTATGAGGTCGAAAGCTACAGCATCTCTGACGGTGCTTCTGTGGGAAGAGGCAAGGCTCCAGACCCTCAGAGACCGGTAGCTGTGGATGCTCTGAGCAACTTAGCAGCCAATGCCTCGTCCTTACAGCAAGCTCCGGAGAAAAGGGTAGTGCGTTCGGTGAAGGTAATTGGCGACACCGACCATACTGTCTCTCTGAACTGGCGAGCCCCTACAGCCACAAACACCACCGAATTCAGCATCCTATATGCTATATTTGGTGAGAGAGACATGCGTCGGGTCAACGTAGGTCCTGGTAAGAACCGGATCACCATTGATGGTCTTGTGCCAAAGACAAAGTACATTGCTTGTGTTTGCGTTAAGGGCCTGATCCCGAAAAAGGAGCAGTGTGTAATCTTCTCAACAGACGAGGCGGCCAGTGCCAGTGGCACTCAGAAGCTCATTAATGTGGTGGTGATAACTGTAGCATGCGTGATCGCTGTGCCCCTGACACTTATTGTGTGCTGCGGGGCGCTAAAGAAGCGCTGCAAAAAGCTGCTGGGGCGGGAGTCCAAGGAGATGCAGGACTCGTACGTCACGTTTGAGACCCTGGGCCCTGGGACCAAAGCTAAAGGGATGGAGGGAGAGTATCTGACCAGGCTAAATCCTGACGAATCCAACAGGTTGCTCTCAGCAAGGTCTAGTGTTGACTCGGAGGCCACAGCCAGGACTGAGGGGCCACCTAATGAGTACTTCTGCTAAAACCAAACAAATTCCTCAACCCAAACAGGACGCACTTTGTTTTTTTACCAGCCTGTGCTCAGAGACTCGAAAGACTGAGGACAGTGGTCACTGGTAGCTCAGTCAGCATCGGATGTATGAAGTTGTTCTACAGCCTTGTGGGAATAATAAACACCATTAATTTGGTGGACGGCAAAAAAGGGAAAATATATACAGTGAAGTGTATGATATGATGTGGTGTACAGTAAATGTGTAAAAATATCTGTTTTTTTTTTTTTATTTATCATGCACTTTTAAAGGTGATGTTTTGCTGAGAAAAATGTTGCACAAAACTGTTTAAACCCCAATCATTTTTTATTTTGTTCGAAGATGTGACCTTTATGTTTTAAATCAAGATCTGAACACAATGCAAAATATTGAGGGACATGATTAACCAGCAGTTATTAGTCTATTTGGTATGTCGGTGTGGATTTAATGTGCCAGGTTTACTGTTGGGTCACAAAACCTAAAATACACTAGTCCTCCATTTTATAATGTGTAAATATTTGTGAGATGAAATATATGTGTATGTTTGAATGTACTGTATAAAAATAAATATTTTTTATGTTGATATATTCAATTCAATTTATTTCAATTCAATTCAATTTATTTTGTGTAGCCCAAAATCACAAATCACAAATTTGCCTCAGAGGGCTATACAATCTGTAGACATACGACATCTTCTGTCCCAGGACCCTCGCATCGGCACAGGAACCCCCCACCGCGCCAAAAAAAACTTTAACGGAGAGAAAAAAATGCTCTCAAGCTTTTTTTTTTACATCTCAAAATATAGATTTTTGAATAGATCAATATTTATCTTGACTAAAGCAGAAATTATCTTATGTACATTTAAATAATTTAATGGCTGTAAATATATGTAGGCTATTATAATGATCGCTAATTCACTGAGAAACGACAGCTGATGTAGGGATACACTTAGCTAATCTCAGCCAGATCAATTAGCAGTATTACGTGATGTGCGAGCTTGATAAGGAACATGATGTTTTTTTGCCCCCCTTTAAATCACAATTTTGTGTTCATGATTAATTAGCAAATGTTAGCACGCTAACACTTTAAACTAAGATGGTAAACATTATACCTGCTGAACATATTAGCAATATGTTAGCATTAGTAGGGATGCACCAATCCCACTTTTTCAGTTCCAATACCGATATCGATACCTGGGCTTTGGGTATCGGCCGATAGCGAGTACCGATCCGATACCAGTGTTCAATTAATAAGCTGTACTCCTCACTGTGTGGAAGTGACTGGGATAAAAAAAATATGTGTAAGACAACACCAGGCTTGACTTAAACATTACTTCCAAACTTTGTAAAACAAAATGTAACAGATAAATACATAGATATAAATGCATTGAATTGTTATTATTAAGATAACGGTATCTGATACCAGATCTGTCTATCGTCTCTGATACCTGATCCAGCTATTTGAGTTAGTATCGGACAGATATCCAATTTCAGTATCGGTATCTGTGCCTCTATAATTGTTATTATTGCTGTGCAAGTAAACAAACAATAAGGGATCATCAATATCTATATGCTTGATTTAAAACTTGTCGCATAACTGGGAGTTGTCTACATTACCGAATATCTGATTAAACTCTTTCTCTTTGCCTGTTGAATGTTGACCATGTACACCGATGAAAAGGAAAAATGTCTGTTAAAGATTGAAAACAAAGTGTTGTAGATGTTGTCCTTTTCCACATATTCTTTATATACTGATTTAACAACCTGAGAGGCAACCAGTGTCCAGATTATTGAGGGCAGATTACAGTCTTTTCCAGACATCTGTCTCTCTGTCTCTGTGCAGCCCTCCCTCTCTGTGCTGCTAAGCCCAATGGGCTCCGGCCCACTTAATACAGATGGCCCTCCTGTCATGTCAATGCCTTCGCTTTGGTGGGGGACAAATACAATAAATTAGATTGATGCAAAACAGTTTGGGGTCATACCTAAAAGTAGAACTGCAGTATGAAATTTAACTCACTGAATCTTAACTTGAACATCCATGGGGAGTGTTTTCGTGCTTTTGATGAGATTTGACAAAGTGGACGATTGCTATAAATAGACCTTACCTATGTGTGTCTCACATGTCACTTGGTGTCTTAAATGTTACGTCAAGGAAGATTAAGGTAATAGGCTTTCTGCCACAACAGCCCATGTCCTGTCCTCAAAGGCCTATTTCACATGCTCCTGCAGGAATATGGACGCTTTTTATGTCGCATTACGTATCGCATTTGTCTTTTATCTCATCACCCCAGGATCATCAACGTGTCTGACCGGTTGTTCCTGCACAGATGACAACATGGGAAGGTAAGTGACCACTAGAACTATACAAACTAAATTTAGTAGGTTATGTTTTAGTCATAACACTGTTGTAATGTAACCTGCTAACCAAATGGTTCTAAAACCTACAAACACTATCCATAAATGTTTACAAATGCTGCATGTACATGAGATAAAATATTTTTGTATTTAAACATATCTCATCTTACCATCCAAGATCTTTACTATGTATGGAAACCTCCATGGGAAAAATACCAGAGGACATCCCACATGATTTCACAAAAATCCGAATTGAAAACTGCCACCTGACTGAGTTACCTGGAGGATCTTTCTCTAAAGTTAGTGCCTTAGAGTTCCTCTGGCTGAATTTCAATGAGATCACCCTGATGAACATAAAAAGCCTGGATGGGCTGGCCAACTTGACTGAGCTCAGGCTGCAAGGGAACAAGCTGACTTCGGTAACATGGACGGCCTTTCAGGACACACCGAGACTGAAGATTTTGGACCTGAAGCACAATCGACTGGACGTCCTCCCCGAACACGCTCTGAGACACTTACCTGCACTGACCTACTTAGATTTATCCTTCAATCAGCTTAGTGTCATATCAAAAGATGTCTTCATCAATTGGCCACTTTACCAAACAGCAGAGAAAGCGTGGGGTAAAGAAGGGCTGGTCTCAAATGTGGTTCTGGCGCTGCATGATAACCCCTGGTTGTGCGATTGCCGCCTCAAAGGCTTTGTTGAATTCATCAGGGCGGTCAGCCCCCCAATCATTCTCCTGAACTCTTATTTGATGTGCTCGAAACCTGCCTCCAAAGCTGACAAGTTTTTCCACGAGATCCAGTTAAAAACATGCATGAAGCCGGTGGCCTTTGCCCCAAAGACTAACATCACTTTACCTCTCGGAGCAAATGCAACACTCACGTGCTTAGTAAAGGCCAGGCCAGGTCCAACCATTCAGTGGATGTACACTCTGAAGATTATAAGAGGATTTGCTGGTAAGATTTGTTTTATTACTACTATCCATTAAATTGTTGTGAACCTGCTCTGGGAGCACGTGACGTGGTATATGCATCTGCGCTATTAAAAGATTCATGAACAATACTGTCTTAAGGGTTACCTGTCTTTATCAGGTATAAACAATCCTCTGATTTCATTTCTTTGACGCTATGGTTTCTTCTTGCAGCTACACAGACTCACATAGACGAGGAGACCGTCACCACTCAGCTGGTGATTCCCTCTTTTCAACTGGCAGACCGAGGACTCTATACCTGCATGGCCAACAACTTTATTGGCAACTCCTCTGTCATCATCACGGTTAATATCAACTCCTCCAAATCCTCTGCTCTTCTCCCTCCACCTGTCTCCATGTCGTCTTCTGATGAGAATGTCTACATTGACATCCGCATTGCCAAGCAGACAGTTTACGGTATCACACTGGAGTGGTACGCAGTAACAGACAACCCAGCAGAAACGTGGTTCACCATCCAATTTGGGAAATATGATTCACACAAAAAGGAGATGACCTACATTGGTCCAGGCATCAACAGCTACACTGTCAGCGACCTGCTTCCTGTCACCAAATACGAGGTGTGCGTGACCATGAAGAACCATCCACCGAGGGAGGGCCAGTGCATCGTGTTTGTGACAGGAAGTGACATCAGTGAGCTGGAGCAAAGAGCGAGACTCATCCACATCATTGTTATTGTGTGCGCCATGGTGCTGGCAGTGCCGGCTGGCATGTACGCCTGCACCACGGAGGCTAGATTCAGCTGCGTGGATCGCTGTGTTAATCTGTGGAGGAAGCGCAGACTGCACGGTGAGGACCTGCAGGGCATGGAGAGGCAAGGCACTTTTGACAGCCTGCAGGCAGCCAGCGATGAAGGCCTGTGCAGGGACTTGGAGGATAAGCCGAAAAAGAGGCGGAAGTCTGAGGATAGGTGCAAAGGTGGAAGTGCAGCTCAATTGTACTAGCATCAAAGTCAAGAAATGTATATACATGTGTATTTGTAAATAATGTCAGTGTGCATCTTTCGTATTATCAATACATTGGAGTCATAGGGTGAAGCATTCAATTTTCTGAAAAAATAAATACTAGAGGTCTTTGAAAAATCTAGGGTCATGTAACAAACGTTAATGTTGTTCTGAAGGTATTTCCAGAATCCTCAAAGTCTCTTCCAGACATCTGGAGGAGAACAATGTTCATCTGCAGCACAACAAAACATATTGTCATCCTGTTTCCCAACTTGTGACTCTTTTCCCGCTCCAGGAACCCGGAAATTACACATCTCCTTGCTATTTTTCTACATCAGAAAGATATTAACCTAATATTTTAATGTAAGATAAGATAATGGAAGGTTGAATCAAGACAGATACAGACAGATATAATAAATAGTATTTTTTTTATTGGTTCACTTTACAAATTGAACAATGAAATGTTTTTTTACGGCTGCCAGCTTCGTTTGGAAAGAGAAAAGAGACATAACTGTGGAAATGTGTTCAACATTGTTTTATTGTGCAGCAAACAGAATATATTGTCATCAGATGGAAAAAATACTTTTGAGGAGTCTGAAAATACCTTTAAAACAATGTTAAGTTTTGTTCCATGACCTTCAAGATATTTCAAAGATCATTATCAGATTTTTGTAAAGCTCTGGCTGAATGTAACGCTAATACACGAATGAGAGACATAAACTGGAGCTATTATAGATATAAAGTCATCATGTAAATATATCAGGCTATCAGCTCAAAGTGGAGATGCCTTTCTTCCTTATTATAAGGAGAGTTTGTATTACCTGTGTCAATATACATGTACAGAAAGAAGTTTGTGATAAAAGACATTTGATAGTTCTTTGGTTTTATTTTTTATTTTTTTCTTAAAGTTTTGAATTAAAGATAATGTAAATAATCAATATTTTGTATATTTCTTTATTGTCAACTTCACCAAACTAAATTGTAAGTGTGATATGTCATGAGATTTCAATCGACTTGTGAACAATATATTTTTGTATTTTCTTTTTCTTTTTGCAGACTCCAGATTTGCTGTCTTGTAATGGAATGAAATTATGTTTGATGTGGATTAAAGAGAAGTCAGAGATGAATGCTGAGACATACTCCGATTTTTTTAGCACAATCACTCAGCGGATTTGTTACATAAGCAGTGTTTCCCGTGCATTTATACATACACACGTAAGCAGATTAAAGTGATTTTCTATCTGAAGCCTAGTCAGCAGGACATGATATTTCCATTTAATAACAGATCCAAGCTCACTGTGTGCCTCCATATCCATTGGAGGCAAATAAAGTGTATTTTTACATTTTCAATAATTCTTTTCAGTCTGATTGAAGAAATGTGTGTTCCTTTATGACGTTTGAGTGTTACATAAAAGTTCACATCAGCAATATAATCACTGCATGTGTTGTGATTATTATTTGAATTGTTTACAAATAAATAAAAACATTGTTACATTTTTGTTTACGTTTCGTTATATTGTAATAAGTAGTGAAAGACTCAAATGTGTCAATACCACAACCTAAGTAAATACTAAGTAAAAACTAAGTAAAGACCCTGCAATTACAATCCTACTAATAGTTGCTATAGTATTACTACGATGGTATGTCAAAAGTCTTTGTGTTTCCATAAAACACAAACTACAGTATAATATTCTGTCCAGCACAAAGATGCAATTTGCAATTGCCTCCCAAGATTTCACAAATTTCCTTCTCTAACTTAAACCAATATAGCCTCTGGACAAAATTGAACACAGACCAAATTATTTTCAAATATTTATTCAAAATCAAGACGGTACAAATACGGTACAAATATGTTACTTCAGAGGACCAGGCAAGTTTAATTAAGTTTAATAGTTTATCTCAACTTATTTCAGATAGCGATGAGTTAAGATACAGTCAGATACAAGATATGGGCTACAGCAATTAACCAACTCTAATTTTAGTTGCCTATATTTGAAGGCATTGAAGAGTAACATGGTAAGTAACCATGAGAGGAACCAAAATGTTCGACACAGATTACACGACAACATCTATATCTACAATGGAAATGTCTAAGCAGTTTATATACATAGCGACCTGTGCTTAAAAAAACTTAAGTGGAGTTAGATGGTTTCATTTGCACATTTTTACTTCTACAAGATATTACAATGAAATGTTCATGTCTTGTCATACATGTATATATATATATATAAATACATTTAAATGGACACGTTATTTATATAAAAGCATTTATTCTAGATTTACACACTCAAATGAATAAAAGCAACTTTGTTAGCTTGTGTTACTGTGAAAACCTACAGTGGCACATTGTAATCATACAAAATAGCAACCTCTCCGCTGATGTAACACAGTAAAAAATATTAACACAGGTCCTTTAGCACTTTATAAGAAGCATGTTTTTCATGACTGTGTCATTCATGCTCTAGTGAGCAAGAGGAAATGTTTCTTTAGTAGGATATTTTAAAATTACACTTTTCAGGAAGTTATGCAACGTATGTATACACAGTAAGTCTTAGTAATCCTCTCCCTGGGCAATTTAAACTAGTGCTTCTTATTATGTAATCTTCCTATAGATGTCAGTGTGGTGAATTATTTCCCATTATACCACATGGACTCGAGCGCTCTCCTCTCTTTACCCAAGGCAGGTCAACTGAGGATGCCCACTTGTTTCATATCTCTTCTTAAGACATACATATCTGTAAACCTTCCTTTTACCATTTACTAATGAATAATCTACAGGTAGGCCCACCCTACCAGATCATTACATAAAGGTAAGAAGTCTCAGACAGTAGATAAGCTAGGAGCAAGTAGAGTTGTCAAAGGACCTTTAACAAGACGTTTGTATGACAGAGTTAATAATAACCTTGGTTGCTCTCAATCATTTTCTGCTCAAGCTTCATTTTAAGCTCTGACACTAAAGCAGAGCTCATATTTCCCTCTTTACGGCGATTTGATTTAGCTTTTTTGGAACCTTTGGAGGCCAGCACACCAGATATGGTTGGGACCGCCCGGGCCCTCTCATGTGGCCGTGTGATACATGGGGGCGGGGGAGCGCTGGGAGGGGGAGGCTTTGGCCGTGGGCTTCTCTCTTGGTTGACGATAAGGAACTTATCTGCAGGGTTGCTGAATTTGACACCAGGCATGTTGAAGATCCAGGGCTGCTGGTCCCTGGGTCGCCTCTTAATGATGCGACGCGCTGGCATGATCCTGTTTGACTTTGAGTTTCGCATGTACATACCTGCAGAGATCAAGGCAGTCACCCCTACCAATAAGCTAATGACAACAGTGACCATGCCTAGAGCTTTCATTGGATTGTCCCTACTTTTCAATAAAAAGGCTGCCATAGGCCCCTTGAGAGGAGTCTGTGAAAGAGCACAATACAAAATTGTTTAAATAAAGTCCAAGGAACTGAAGTGTTGACGGAGCATTTTTCCAAAGCATGCAAGCATGAGATGGATACGCAAAGCACTGACAGAGGAGGCCCAAACAACATGTCTACCAAAAATGTGACACTCTCACACTCACATTCAGTCATCCGTCTTATTCTACAATACAGGACTGCTAGTGCAAAGCTAGGAACTATGCAGAACACGAGTTGTTGGGAATGCGTCTGGCAGTGCAGTGCATTAGGATTTATCCTTGGTGTGTGACTGATGAGGGCTGAACAAGAACGATGACAGTTCATGAGACCAAAATAGGGAGGAGTATCTGTGAGTTAAAAATGGAGATTAAGTGAGAAAATCCAAATATAAAGAAAGGGGCCTCATTTTTGTCACTTTGACAGACTTATAGTCTGAGTCATGCTCGAGAAAAAAAGGTGTTTTAGTTGATCAAAGAACATTTGTAAAAAATAAAAGAAATATTGCATTTTAGAATATTTTCCACCCAAAAATAATAAAATAATAAAACAAATAATAAAAAAGGAAAATAGACTAAATACTTTGATGATAATGTTGTATTTTTCTTTCAAATGAGCTCCAGTACTCTTTTACAGACAATAGCTAGTCAGTAAAAAAATAGATATCTTCTTAAAGGTTATAAATAAGTAACGAGGTACAGGTGTCAAATATTTCTCACTTGATTCTGCGCACCACTTTGATATAGTTACTCTCAGGGTTGATCCGGGACTTTTTCACTGAGTTACAGTACAGGATTGTGGATATGCAGATTGTTAGTAAAATAAGGGAAGTGACAATGCTGAGACAAATTCCCAAAACAGTCAGTGGACGTTTGCTGAGGCCCATGAAGTATGAAATAACTCGACCTTTGATCTGAAAAGTACGATACACAACACAAAAACAACACCAAAAACACTGAGTCATCTTATTATGTAGTGAAGGAATGAACACATGGTGAAAACATAGAGTACAATATGTGAATGACTGAAAACTTGAAAGGATAATGCTGCTGTAATTTTATATTTCATATTAATATCTTAAAATTTACTGAAGAAACAAAAAACTATGAATTTATACTACTAACAAGTATCATTCGACATGATTGTCGTATGGTTTATTTCTCTGTGCCATAAAACTGCAATATTGTCCAAAAGCGATTAAAAACACAGAAGACAAAACCTCGATGAACATATTAGGTATATTAGGTTAAATACTAATAAATTAAAACAAACTGATAGTTAATTAAACTTTAGTTGTCAGTTATTTTACTGCAGCAGGCAGCGGTTTTTTTTTTTTTTTATCAAAAAAGCTCTGATAAACCAAATGTAAAAACAGACAGATACAGTTATCAAGTGGCTTGTGAAGAAAGAGGAACAACCAAAAGCTTAAGAGACAGATATTTTTAAATTGTTAGTGGGATAAATTATTTGCTGGTTTTGGTCTATTCTTGGGACTTGATGATAATAAAAGTACAAAAATGACCGGCATTATCCTTTAAAGAATATGAAATCAATGAAGTGTGACTGGCTGAAACAAGGATGCTGAATTAGCAGCGCATGCGTAGCATGACGACAATACATATTATCATATGGTAAACTGCTTGAATCTACAGCTCGTGCTGCATAAAGCTTGGAATAGAAAGCGCTGCGAGCATGCTGCAAGTCAGAGCTAAGTCTTACCGCCTCGGTGATATCGATGTTGACCACAGCTGTTGTGCTGAAGGATGGCGAGCCTCTGTCCCTGGCTTGGACCACCAGAGACCACTTGCAGTCCTTTTGCTTGGTGATGTTCTGCACAATCTCCATGGACTTGATGTACGGCTTCAGCTTGATCTCTCCAGTGTCTGCGTTAATATCAAACGCATTGTCAGGATCGGCCTTCATGATGGAGTATTCAATGACGTTGTTCGGGGACTCTGCATCTTCATCCATCGCCTGTGAAAAGTAGCAGAATAACATAAAATGGATGCACATTTCGATCATTGTAGTAAGCAGCATACTTGACAGCTAATTTTAATTCAGTTGCTTTGTAAATCACAAATCAAGCCCACAAAAGTATAGTTGATTATGTACAGTGAATTAGATAGGAAACTATATTTTGGCTAAAAACAAAAAAAGCCCAAACAAAACACAGACATTTAAAAAATAAGACAAACCTGCAACCACATTACTATACCATTCAAATTTGCTCATGAGAGACAGACGTTTCGCAACTTTTGCTACATAGATATGTAGTTGTAATCTGGACTTCCATAATTTGTTCTTTAAATATCAGTACCACAAACAACTAGTGTTTTCATGAATTTTCAGAACAAGGGGAAATGATTTAAAATGATGTACCTCTACTCTGACAGGTGTACCAATAATCATGGTCTTTTCCAGGAGTTTTTCATCAAATGCTGGAGAGTGGTCGTTCATGTCGAGGACGGTGACAAAGACTTCAGACAAGCTGTACTTTCCCTCTGAATCTTCAGCCTTGACATAGAAGTTGTATTTAGACCTAACCTCTGCATCTAGGCTGGTCCAGGGCTGCGTGGAGATGAGGCCTGATGACGGGTTGATGGCAAACCTGCAGGTTCAGAGCAGGTGACACAGTGTATGAGTCATAACCACAGCTGTCCAATCTGCGTCATTTAAGTCTAAAGTTATCTCCGCAAAGTATGTTGTGTTTGTTTGTCCTGACTGATTGTTGGTTTGCCTGCTGATACTGATACTGATACTGATTTGATTTTATTGCCATTTCTGGGCACCTACATTCTTATCACCTTTGTACTTTTTATAATTCAGGATTGTTTACACATACTGTCGTTTGTCTTTCTTTGCAGTATTTTTCTTCATCTGATCTACTTGCTTACTACTTAAAAAACAAACAATAAAAAAATGTAATACCACAATATACTTGTTTAAAATACCAATTTCACAAATAATCGCAATTCAGCTTTAAAATGATATAAAATATCCTTTGTTGACTAGAATTTGTATATTCATGTATTCTGTGAACAAGTGCTTGAGAGCCTGACATGTGAGGTGGAGGGCAGTTTTCTTGATGTTGAAGATTTGTCGTCACCATATTTGGTACAGAAAATATTTGGATAAGCCAGATAAATACTTTTTGGTTTTGTTGTTATGCCATTTTCCTAAAGTTAACATATAACAAGTTGATATAAACTGTCACATAAGTATATTCTACAGAATAAGAAATTAATGTATAGCAATCCTTTGAGTTTGTGCTTTCAAAGTGCTTTACAGTTCAACATTGGGCTTACTGCCATGTTATTCAGCCGCCTCAATTTCCACTGTGAAAATTCACAAGTTGCCTTGAAACTGATAACTTTCACACAATTAACTCAAGTCACTGCTTGAAGACGCGCATAAATTATCACTTTTCTTTCTCTGTGTGCTGCCTTGCTTCTCAAAGCTGCCATTTCTGTGGCTCCAGCTGTCACATTGCATGTTAATTGGCTCTCCCTATGTGAGACGGGCATGTCTATTTTTAAACTTCCAATCCAATTAGGAGATTAGCCAGCATCTTGCAGCCATTTTAGAGCAAGTTGTTTGTGCAGCAGAGGGGCCAATCAAATGGTTTTCCTTACCTCTTCCATCAAAGAGACAAAGATGAATCAAGACTGGGCGTCCTACTGGCTAAGTTTACCAAATAACCAGCAGTCTTGAATCATAAACATATAAAAATGTTTGTTTAGTCTATGAAATGTGCTTTGAGTAAGTGCACGTGTTAAGTATCTGATCAGACCAAACCTAAACTGGCAGGAGTGAAAGGTTTTTACTTACAAATCTGATCCTGATCCATAAATCGTGTATTTGACTTCACCCCAGGGCCCTGAATCTGGATCATTTGCCTAGAGGACGGAACAGGACAGAGATTAAAACCCCAATACTTATCGCGCACACAATAAAGTGTGAAACATGTACACTTTGTGAGAAAGATTATTTACTAATCTGATACATTTAATCCAAAATCTGGCAGGCAAAAAACTCAATCAAGGTGATTGAAGGTGGTCCATTTAGATGTTTTTTTTTTTTTTTTTTACTGGCACTGGCTGAGGATAACCAGCTAGGGTCTTAAGCGCATGTGGGTGGGGCAGGCTATAAGTCTCTTCCCGTGGTGAGTGGGGATGGAGGTATAGGTCAGCATGATTAACCTTGGGACAAAATTAAGCTTTTTACCCGACACTGCGTAGCTCGGACATGATGCCTGGTTGCAGGACACATACAATATGATGGAAAGGAATAAACAAATGTGCCTATATTTCTATTAATGAAAGTCCTGCCTGAGTTATAGCATGGAGCACATGCCAGAGAGTCACAGGGACACATGGATTTCATAATTAGGACCAACAAAAACAAAGCCACAGAACAGTGAGCTTTTTTTTTTTTGTCTAGTGACAACCTGCTCTCATCTAATGAACCGCACAGAGTAATATGCATTCATTGGAACACTGTCGGATTATATAATCACTTTGGTCGGGTTTAAGGAGAGTTTAATCATGATTAACTCACCGTTACAGACACAACGCTGGAGCCTCCGGGAGAGTTCTCAGGGACCCTGGCGATGTAATACTCGGATGTAAATTTGGGGATGTTGTCGTTGGTGTCCAGCAGGTTGATCACTATGTCAGCTGTTGCACTGAACCTCTCAGGAGTGTCGATCTCCACCGCCAGCAGCTGCAGAGAGACACATGCAAAGTGTGATTAAATCAGTGCCTGAACATTTTTATCGAATAATTTATTTGTTTATTGACTCACAACAATAAGAGTCACACTAGCAGCTCTGTGAGGCTGTAATGTTCATTGTAAAACAAAACTGTTAGATATTAAAATTAGTTTTTGATATTTGAGGGTGATGTCAGAATTCCCTCCCAAAAAAAACACTCCCCTCAAAGTTGTCCCCTCTTCCCCGGTTGAACGATGGTTACAGTGTTGCCAGAGGAAGAAAGGAACCCCAGGTTCACTCTCAGTTTGGAGCAAGCTTTGTCTGTTTGTCTGTTTGGCCTTGCTATATTTGCGTGACCCTGTGAGCCCATTTTCGTAGTTTTCTCTGGGATGAATACAAAAATAGCATCTGGTTGCTACTTTTTTATAGAGGTTGACACACAGAAACGTCCTCGAACACAGCAAAAAGAAAAGGAAATAAATAATACAGACAGAGGGCAAGGTCTGCAGATTCTGCCACACACCTGTAGCAGGTCATAAGTGATGAGTTTATACAAATCTATACATTGTTTTTTCAGGAAAGTCCTACACATTGCACCTTTAACCTAAAATACAGTCCTTGGCATTAGTGGTGAATTGTTATATAAAGTAATACAAGTTTTTACATGAGAAAAGATTATTGTTTGTATATTATTACAGTTTAGCGTCTAAACATGTCAACATTTGCTAACATACAAAGTACCACAGCTGAGGCTAATAGGAATGTCATTCATTCTGTATAAATATTTGATTATAAACCACATTGTTGGACCACATTTTTTGACCTGATGAAGGTGCTGGACTGAAAGTTAAGAGATCCCGAAAGTTCACAAAGACCAAGAATGTCGGCACCAATTTTCATGAAAATCCATCCAATAGTTGGTGAGATATTTCAGTCTGGACCAAAGTGGTGGACAGACGGACTGCCTTTAAACATCCTATGAGCCATGACAACAGCGTTTCTAAAGATTGACTGTCAAGAATTTTTATTAATTGTTAAACTGCAAGTATTTGCAAGCTCTTACTTATAATACTCTGTTTTATATTATTGTAAACTGAACATCTTTGAGTCATTAGTGATATATGAAGCCAAACCTTAAAAGAGAGTGTATTTCCTTTTTCATAGTCGATGCCAGATGTATCTTCCACAATGATGGTCACCTGCGCTTCATTGAGGACTGTCTGGGGAACCACTCGCAGCACTCGACTCGGCCCCACAAGTCTCAGTTTAAATTTAGCGTTTGCTCCCTGCAAAGAAAAAATAAACAGCAGACTTTAGAAACCGTAAATTTGTAAAGTAAATGAGCTGCCTAGAAGAAAAAAAAAATAATTAAGATTCATCAGCCTCAGGATGACTTTAGCAAACCTTGGTGGATAAAAAAAATTGTAAAAACAGAAACCATCGGGCAGATGTGTTGATGAATGCATGTAGTTGAAGAAGAGCTGGAACACAGAGACCAATAAACATCTGGAATAAAAGGATGCGTAGAGGAAAAGTGGGAATAAATATACCTGGTCTGAGTCATTGACGGTGATCTTAAAGCCTCGCAGGATCTCCCCTGATGGAGGATGCTCGTACATGGTGACCTCAAAGTTGCTCTGTGGTCCGTTCTGTCCATAAAAGGTCGGAGGATGGTTGTTGAGATCCACCACCCGGACCGTCACTATGGTAACGTCGTAGTCCTGGTGCTGATCGTTAGCTCCTACCTCAGACGCCTGGGTTTAAAAATGATCAACATTTATAAGAGTGTAATTCCAAAGAAATAACTGTGAGGAGACTGAAAGAAGAAAAAAAACATTACCTTGACTATAATTTCATATAATTCGTTTCTCAGCAGAGTTGGATAAGTTGACAGGATGATGCATCCACTGGTGCTATTTATGTCAAAAACTCCATCACTACCTGAAAGGTGATAAAAGACATGTTGTGAATGTGTCTGATAAAAAGGCTGAAACTATAAAGTATGAAAGATAGCTCAACATGGATTTTATTTATTGATGCATTGTTTTTACCATTCATAATGGAATATTGTATTGGGTTAGGGTTGCCTTGATCTCCATCTTTAGCGTACACTGTGAATATTTCAGAACCCTGGAAAAGAAGAAAATATAACTAATCTTATGCATACTTACTGTGTGTAAAAAAACAAAACAATGCCCGAATCACATTCACTGGTGTGTAAAGGATAAGAGGAAGACTTACAGGAACGGAGACTTCATAGACGTAGCCAAAGTAAGGGGTCCCTATGAAGGATGGAGGCATGTCTTGGGCATCAAGTACATTGATTGTCATGGTGGCTGTAGAGGTCAAAACCTGGTGCTTCCCCTTGTACTTTCCACCTCCATCCTGAGAAAACAAACAGTGAGGCAGAAGGGAGAGTTAACACATGTTATAGTGTTTACAGTAAACTCTGTATAATACTTTTATTCATGGCGAACTATATAAAAAATGAAATAAAAAAGTCTTGGTACAGGACATTTAATTCAGATAATGGGCACACACAAGGTTAGATATTTGATATTTGTATTGGCTGCCCCCTCTCATAAAGTAATATCTGCAGCATTGAGGTACAGTATTTTTGAAATCCCTGTACAGAGATTTTATTTGACTGTGAGCACTTTCCCTATTTTACCCAACTGAAATTATATCATTGTAGGCTTCAAGTAACCAAATGTCTTGCTTGAAAAGCTTTGAGGATTTTCTGTTAACTAGCCAATTAGAATTACAAAAAAACAAACTGAATAAAATACAAGCAATACATACTTGAAAATTGCGCCTCAATGGTTAGATATTGGGACACCAACCATTTAATCCACTCTTAGCATGTCAAATTCAGTATAATTGGGAACAGTGTAATTTGACATTTAATTTGCATCGATATGTTCATTATATTATTTTGCTTCTGTGACAGCGAAAGATGCAGACTCGTTTTGTGTGGAGAAAATGCTGCAGTGTGTTATTTTAGTTTAACCGTGAGTGAAACTGTTTATATTGGTAGCACTTGTTGCGTCACACATCTTCTACAATCATATATTTTATCAGTAATGCAACTTCTCAGTGTCTGATTTGTTCTTTAACAAGCATTATTACTCACACTGGATCCAACACTGTCAACACTTTACCAGACTCCCGTTTACTTCACATAATGAGATTGTGGAAATCCAGCAAAGTCTTGGTGTTCAGAAAGCTTACTGGTGAATGAACTTTTCATGAACTCTGGACAACAGCAGATGTGTCGCTGAGCTGCCAATTGTTTTATGTGAAAAATGATGCAGAGATAAATCTCAGCCCTTTAGAAATGTTCTGTTTTTAGACTGTCAAAAAGCAATGGTCTTGGACAACGGTTGTTGTTGTTATGAATAAACTATGGTAAGCTGCTGCTCACCACGTGCATGTGTCTGTAAAGCACCTGTGAAGACAACCTCAAAGACAAAAGGGAGTTCTGTGTGATCTCTCACCTTTGCAACCACGGTCACAAAGTGAGTAGGCGTGGTCTCGTAGTCCAAAGTCTCACCAGGTTTGACTCTTAGGATCCCGCTGTTCCCATCGATGGTAAACTTGGCAAACGGTGCGGTCTGATAATGTATAAAGCCACACAGTTACAGTAGCAGTGTTCACGGTAACAGTAACCATAGTTTTTTTTATCTCACAATTGCCACATGAACAGTAACAACAACTGTGCTGTCAGCTGTTGGCCTGGACCAATCCTAAGCCCCTATTTAGCCTTCAGTGCCTTGCTCAAATGTAATTGAAAATTAATCCCCTAAAATAAAACCATTTCCAGACTGCTCTCTGGTGTGAGATTAATCTTTCCTATCCACACACTGTCCTATTACTCAAATGCCCTTTTCCACCCTCCACATGGCAGCACAGCTCTCATGATGTCAGCTCGACCTCTGGGCTCACCCCCGAGTGTTAAGGCCACACCAAGACAGTTAACAGTATCATCATGTAGACAATAATGGTGCAGTTGTTAGAATAAACAATGTGTTTTTTAATAGAAAAACATCAATTGTAAAAGTGTGAATGAAAGGATTTGAGACCCGAGAGGATAAACCTGTTGGTAGCCTTCAGGGTGCATCCCGGTGTGTAGGAGTAAAGCGGTCCGGAGATGTAGGCTGGAGCTAAGCTACAGTAAATGTGATTACTAACATTTTACAATCAACTCTGACATCAACTGTAGGCCATGTGCAAGGTGGCTAAATAAATTAAAACCTAGAAAACATTTTCCATCTCATGCCCCAGTAAAGATAAATGCAGTAGTCTGAGCAAGACAAAATAAAAGGATGAATTCAATTTAGGAAATATTTGGTTCTGTGTATGTTGCAAATTTGGATAATTCTCTTCACCTGAGTAAAAATAAAGATTACGTGATTAAAATTCAACACTGAGCCTCCACTGTGTTCCTGAAATTTAGTGGGCAAACAAAAGTAGAACAGCCTTGGGCAGCTGCCTTGTTTTAATTCAGATGCATTATTTTCCTATACAGCACAGAATTTCACTAAGACAAAGCGTTAGAGAGCCACAATTGTGCATCATTAAAAACAAAGCTGTTGGGTTACCTGTAAATAATACGAGACGCTGCCTCCTGAGCCCATATCTCTATCTGCTGCTTGGACTCTGTAGATGCTACTTCCTGGAGCAGTATCCTAGAAGAGGCAAGAGATTATACAACCCTAAAACACACTTCATTCTCAAGTATTTGTTTGACCCAGTCAGCAAATTTAGAGGTTGTTTGTGACACAGAAAGACCCATAGAGATTTATTGTATTTATCATATTATATTGGGTGTATTTATATGATATATACTGTACCTCTGGGATGTCAATAATGAAAGGCAGATTTTGAAATTCAGGTGGTTCATCATTGGCATCAGTGACAAACACTCTAACTGTCTCAACAACCTGAAAGCAACAATAAAATGAATTATCACAAACAAAAACTCAACATTTGGTGTTTATTTCACAACTACATCCTTTCTCAGAGAGAGATAGCGAAGCAAAAGTGTTCAGAAAAAGATAATTTTATATATTTAAATACATTCTTCTCTGAAACACTGATCTGACACAGCTCTTATTATGTCTGTGTAGATGTCATATATATTTTGTGTTTTTCTTTCACATGCATATTGTGGTGTCAATGATGTGATTAATAGAGTGAATTCAATACAATAAAATATAAACAAAAACGTATCACGAATACAATACAAACTTACTTTATTGCGACCATCTGTGATGCTCACGAGCATTGAGATTTCAGCTTGCTTCTACAAAGAAAAGGTGAACATCACTTTGAGCCACAGCGGTGACAAATGTAATGCAGGTTTCTTAAAAAAAAAAAGAGTCTCATCGACGGACTCACCTCTCTGTCGAGCTCCTGAATCAGAGTCACCTTTCCTGATTTGGGGTCCACCCTAAAATATTCTGTGGAGCCCATTTCAAAAGTCAACCCATATCGCACTGGATCTCCCTCCGGATCTGTGCCGTTCAGGATGTATATCTGTGTCCCTATGTGGTAAAAATGACAGAAACAATAAAGTCAAACTAAAATATGACATTTCTATGTTGATTGAAATCATGTGAATCCTCTTTTTCAATTCTTGTTTTTTTTTCTTTTTTTTTTGGTGTTAATGGCACGTTTAATAATCCAGTCACCTGATGAGCCACCACCCATATTGTTTTTCGCCTCGTAAATCTTGACGTACGTCACAATCCAAAAGGTATTACAGTGATTAGCTGGCGCCTCAATACCAGTGTGATAATTTCATCTTTACACCTACGCCTAAAAAAATAATACCTTACTGAAATTAACAATATCTGTAATTATTCAAATGAAACTTACCAACTGGTGTATCCTCAGAAATGCTGCACAAGGCCATATTCCCATGTGAACTGCTGGGTCCATTGTCATAAAAATACGGAGCATAGTCTGATTGCCCTTTAAACAAACAAACATGCTCCAAGTTATTTGAGCAGAAATAACTCTATATATTGTATATATCTGAAAAAATGTCACAAAAGCCACATAGATTTGTCTATATGTTGTTCTATTTCTAATGGAAATTATTATACAATTAAGACATAAATGTTGCACTCACTTGCTACAAAGGGCAGGCACAGAAAGCAGGGAGTAGGAGGAGGATGGAAAGTAATTATAAATATATTTGGATGTAACTTTCTATGATCACAACACAAACCTACTATCACACATGTAGATATGAAGTACAGGCAGCATGAGCAGTCTACACTAAGAACCACATGTCCTCTGCGTGTTCGAGGATTAACCAGATAAGATCAAGGCATGAAGTCCTAATCACACACAAAGAACAAAAAAAAAAAAGCCTTACCCAAGGTAAAGTGAAGCATGAGGATAAACAGTAAAGCATGCGTTTTCTTTTCTTTCTTCATCCTGGTGGGGAGGCAAGGCTTGGCTGGCTCATGTGGAAGGCTTGGTGGAGGGAAAGCGAGCAGCGAGTGTCGTGCCCTTCTGGAGGCGTCTCAGCAGCTCAGGGGGAAGAGGCAGGGGCAGATTCTCAGGCACTAATCCAGTGACGCATCCCTATCCCTACACAGACATCTTACAACGCACGGCTCTCTTTCCAATTTTTATCTGAAAAAACTGCGTGGAGGGATGGGTGTTCAGGTTTCACGCAATATGGTGTGATCATCACACCTCTGCATACATGTGAAAGTGTACACATGAGGCTCTGCGTCCGTGATTACAGTTAAATCAAAGGCTTTCTGACATAATACTTACTAAGACTTCAGCTTTACAGTTGAGTGTTTGAAATCAAGACGCTAGTTTTATATTAAACATTAAAACTCAAGCTTACACTGGTAACCTTGAACAGCCTCTCTGTCATGTGCTGCACATTTGTTTCTCTTTGGACACATGGCACATTTGGCTCCTCTTGTTTTAAAGGGTTTCAACAAACTCATTAGTCACATGTAGCGAGTCCCACTGGCCTAAGCTTTCCCGTGGCTGCTCTCCTTGGCAGCTCGCTGAACAAAACAAACCTCGGCTGCACTTGTGGATCTGTGATGCAATTATAGCCAAGAGGCTTTCTATGGACTTTGCGGTCCACTTTCACTGCAAAGCCCTGTGACCTGTGCATAACTATGCCGTAATGCAGAAAACAAAGCTTTAGTCAGCATTATAGTTCAGCTTAATGCATGTTACAGAAGATGGTTGCCACGATCACTGTCTAAATCTATGAGAACTCCTCCTGCTGTGAATCACTTGCAGCTTAGGCAGGTCAAACCAAACCGCTGCTCTCGAATTCAAAGTGATGCAACCCAGTAATAAACAGCTGATCTGATTAAAAAAAAAAAGAAGAAAAAAGGCCAAAGTAGAAAACTAATAATGACCTTTTGATCTTGCAATCATATCTGATGATGGCCAAGAGCTGGACTCTTTATACTTTTTATTATTTAACACAATTTGGAATTGTTTTGCACATATGCAAAAAACCAGAACCGCTTATAAGAAGCTGCCATGCGAGTGTACATTCTCCTGGTGTTTCTGCGAGGTGTTGTATGTGTATTGAATTAACGTAGAGGTGCAGACTTGTGCCATTTCTACTTTCACAGGTATGAAAATAGTGTCTGACGCTCGATGACACACTCATGCTCTCACCGGTTGGCAGCCAATGACAAATCTGCTCCGTTCACTAAAATAAACACAGAATCCATGGACTGCTGTGTTTATAGAGCCCCAAGAGAGTGCAGACACAATAACCTGATAAAAGATTTAAGGCAGAATATGTATGGAAATCTATCTATCTATGTATTATGCAAATATAAAATTGCTTAATTTCAAGAGGACATCCTGCATTCAAAATATTACTTAAGAAAACACAAGATCTCTTCTAAACCTTACAGCGTTATAGCACGAAGCACAACGTGCAGAGGAGGTTGATGGGAATGTCAGTAGTTTGCATGTATTTAGTCATAAACCAAGGTTTTGGGCAAATTAAAGCTGTGACCTGATAATAAATACAATAATATAATAAAGGCCAGATCAGGAGATCACCAAAGTTATACATTTTTTTGTTAAATGAGTGCTTACACCAATCTTGCAATCCATACAATTACTGTCGACACATTTCACTTAAAATCACAAATGTCGATTTCATGGTGGCGCTACAGTAAAATTCAGGGGCTCACCAAAGTCTGTGAGATTCATCCTCTGGGGACCATGAATGTTGTACAGCATCTAATAATAGTTGTTGAGATAATTCAATTTTTTTTAAATGAACTGATTACACATTGTTCTCTGCGTGTTAATGCAAGACAAAGTCCTTGAGAGGCCAGAGTTCTTAAGGTGGGGAATTATAACTATACCCATTTCTCAACATCCACTGGGCTCTCTTCTAGTCCATCTCTCTTACACACACAAAAAATTATAAAACATCTACATTTAGCAAATCCTTGGTCCCTAACCAAATATTGGTCATCAATCCAAAAATGACTGCCAGAGTGCAACTTTTATCCCCAGTAATGCCAGATCTCCACATGCTGAAGCTTTCCCCAATCTCATCCATTATTGCCCTATTTATCCCTCCCATCTGCAGGTTTTTTCCCCTGATACGCAGTATATATGAATCATACGTGTGCTAAACGTGAACATGATCTGAGAGATTGAAACACTCCCTGGCAGCTGTTTGCTCCATGTGAACGTGCTGTAATGAAGCACCTGCATATTTACAGATGTTAGCATCTGTTGCAAGTGCCCTGGTTTGGAGGTTTAATTTTAGAGGAGCAGACAGATGGTGGACAAGAGGATTACTGCACTAAGCCTTTGTCATCTGCTGCTACACACTGCCTGTTTAGAAGCAAATACAAGGTGGACCTCGCCAGTCCCTCAAAGTCTGGTCAGAGCTGCCGAGTGTGTGGATGAGAAATGTTTGATAAAATATTTAAGTTTTGGCTCAAGCAGTAACAGCTGTGAGAGATTGTGGACAAAACTTTACACCAACATTTACTCACACTGACTTGAGACACTGCTCACAATTAATTGTTTGTGCTTGAGTGGTATTGGAGGATACTGAACTATGTTGTAATGTTAATGGAAAGGCACTTGAAACTCAACGATTGTTAACATTCAACATTGTCGTAAAAATTGAGTGGATTATACCATTGTTGGATAAGTCCATTATTTCCAACATTTTCATATTACGAATGACAGCAATCAAGTAGACATGTTCAAACAGGATCAATGCAATTTTATGAATATTTGATATCGTTCTATTGTAAATGAATGACATTCCAAAATGATAATTGACGGACTATAAAATTGACCTTTAATAATTGAAAAAGGCCTATAACAGGAACCATGTCAGCTAAATCTCTGCTGGATTTTACGATCCCTTTTCATAATAGTTAACAGCAACGTCTGACAAAACAAACTTTTAACGTATTTATTGAGTGATTCAATTATTAAAATGACTGTATATTTTCTCATAAATATATAAGCTCGTGCCAACTGATTTAACACATCACAAAAGGGCAACATCAGTGTATACTAGAGCAAGAGCACAGTCTGAGAATCTGGACCGGTCTATGGTGGATGTGTGTGGCATGTCTGCTGCGTGTACCAGATATTCTTGAACTTTTATTCATATAAGAAACAGAAACCATCTAGCTGAAATAAATACAAAACATAAAGAATACAAACGATATCTGAGGCAGGCAGAATGACACTGACAGATTTAACCCATTTGTAACCCCCCCAGGATAAACCAGATATTCCACAATCAAGGTAAGAGCTCTCAGTGTGTTATTAATGTACACGATTTTTCCCCGTTGCACCAGAGAGTGCAATCCTCTTCTTCACACTCTTGCAAAGCAATCATGAATTTTTACCAGTTAGATAAGACTTGTCACTAAGAATTAGCACTTGACGTATACTGCTCGTAATAAAATATGATTTTGTTCGGCTCTGTGGAGGGAAAAATGTAAGCTAAAGTCAAAATGCTGCCGTTTACTTTCTTTTGCCACCACCACCAGACAGAATCATCACCAGTCTCATGAAGATGTTCAGTGTGTCCATGTAAATCCCCATGCACCTGTGTGATAGAGAAGACGATGAGACCCTTATCTTTATGCAAGTACATAACTGAAAGTACATAAAGTGAACTTCAATATTTTCTGGAGTGACTTACGCGTTAATGGGGTCATATTTCTGTACGCCATAGACTGGGTGTGTCTCTGCCCTCTTGATGATCTTCTGTGTGTCATAGAGGAGGAACATGCTGAACAGGACTAGGCCTCCGTAGATGGCCACTGAGTACAGGCCTGCTCCGAACGCTGACGTGGGCGGCAGGAACATTGATCCTGAAGAAGACGGGAAGATTTGCTGTGAGACTAATAAGTACAGATTCAGAGGGATACAGACCTAAATAATTAATTAGCTGATTGTCAAATTTTTACATTTATTCATGTATGTATGTATGTATGCATGTATGCATGTGGCTGATCCAAAAGCTACCTTCCTGTGGTTACTAATAAAACCAATGAGATGTTTAGCTGCTTGTTTAGCACTTAATAATTAACATATATGTATGTGAACATGAATATGTAAACTAGAAATTATTCAAATTTATCTGACAGCATCATTATGTGCACTATGATATTTCTACTGTGTTCAGAAATTACAGAAATAGTTATCGGTCATGATTGCTAGATTTCCGTCCACAACTGCAACCAAATTAGTTTTCTTATACATTTATAATTTTTGTACTTCGTATTTCAGTTCTTCCTGTAGTGCAACTGAGACAGGGTTATGAGGTAAAACGGCATTATACTGACCAATAGAGGAAGCGAAGACCACTCCGAAGCCAACAGCCAAGGGCCCGCCCATATTGAGGAACTTCTCACTTGGGGCACACATGGCCACAGTGGACAGACCTCCCACAATTCCTGCTGTGTACCAGGCGGCCCTAATCATCAGGGGCCCTCCGAGGAGGGTGAGGGGAGCGATGACGGCACCCATCACACCTTATCAATAAATAATCAATACTCAATAACACATTCAAAACATACAACAAAAACAGATCTGTGCCATACGTCTAAATGTAGTGGTTTGAAATACAACACCAGGTATTACTCTGAGCCTTTACATGACTTCCCTCTAGTGTCCAATTGAGGGAACTACATAAGCAAAATAGAAGGGCCAAGTGAGACAACATAACAGAATAATAATTTTCTACTGGACATCGTTTTACAAACCTGCATGGGCCATCCAAGCGAGGTGTTTGGGCATTGGGCTTTGCTCATACGAAATGGACCTGACCAGCATGCCGGCACCAATCATAGCCGCAAATGTTGCTCCAATAGCCTGGGAGAGAACAAACAACAGGCATTCATATTAATAACCTGTATATACAGCTAACAATTTTGAATATTGAAAACTAAAGATATTACTAAACCATCTCAATGGTGTATTAGCCTTCAGTTAAATTTGAAAATAAATGTTGCCAAGCAGTGAGGATCTATGTTGGTCTACTTGAGTTTCATAGCTTACCAGCCAGGACCCTCTCATCATCAGACCCATAAGTGCCGGGGTTCTGCTCACTGCTACAGCTGACAAAGCCGTCATTCCAATACTGCCTGCAAAGTACATGTAGGTGGAGTGGATCCTGTCCTTCACATACTGAGGCCAGATCCTGCACAGAGAGCGGAGAGCCAGGTGAAAATGGAGCTTTTGGAAGGGAACAAACACTTCTCACTGACCTGCGTTTCTAAACAAAATGAAGATGCTGGAACAAAGAGTTGTTACTCACACTGCTTTCTCAATGGCACCGATTTCATTGGACATGCCGAGTCCATAGTAGCACAGAGCTCCAAGGCCAACTGCTGCACCTCCAGCCAGAATAATTCTTCCCATGCTGTCCACTGTGGACACAACAAGAATTGTTTTAGACACACCTTAAAATGTATTCCATAGTACGATATAATAAATCGAAATACTTGATGTGTTACAAATAGACAAAGGGACTGTAAAAGGTAAAAGGTAAGATGTGTGCCTCAAAAGGAAATTTGGCATATTGGCTATTTAGACAGCCATTAAAGAAAGCTTAAGACTATGTGAGTTTATTGTATGTTGGCAAAACCTTGGCCTTTTCAAAAGAGTGGATATCATAAACCTCCAGTTATACAGTCTATGTAACAGCATGTTATAGTATATGTAATAGTTATTACTTCTAATAGCGGTACTCGTTGCTGGCTCAAAAGCTGCTTCTTTGAGCTGGTCCCTGGTCCCACGGCGGAAACCAAATCTGGCCTTAGAAGAATATCCCTGGTGAAAGAAAAACACATGAAATTATTGATGAAGCGAAAACATTTAATAAATCGATAAACCAAAAAACGTGCATGACAAATTGAAATAAGGTTTTGTCAAGAAAAAGCAGATTTGGATGTTTAGAAACAAATTCTAGTAATTTGAGGTTTGACGTATCATATGCAGTGTTATATTTGCATTCAGTGCCCACTATCTGATTTAACCTTGAGTCAATCAAGTATTAACAGTTTCTTCTAACATAGTCTAATCTTAGTGGGAGAGGTACACAGCAATAGTAGTTGTATGTGTGCGGTGCTGCAGCAATTAGGAAGCTGAGAGAAGTGTTGGAAACCTATGAATGCCACCCTGTTGGTAGGAGCTTCACAGTACCTGCTGGGGCCTGAGCAGGGGCGGACAGGCCTTCATGGTGGGGGTTCTCAGCACGGGACGCAGCCCGGCGAGAGGAAGGCTCCTCAGGCACGTCAGCCTCGCCACCAACATGGTCACGATATGTTATCCTGTATCAGTCTGAAAGACAAAAAGGAGCGTCAGGGGTAACGTTACAGTAAATGACAGACAGTCGTGTGACGTAACCGCTAATTGACACACTTTTACACATTTAACATTATGAATACAGTAACAAAGTAGTGTGGTTGTAATAACAGCTAAGGACATTATCTTTAATGTTATAACATCCCACGTTAGTTAAAGTTAGCTGCCACCACAAATGCTATCTGCGAAACCTTTTCGCTAGTCTTTGGGAACACTTCCGGTATTTAGTCTGACCGAATAGATTAACGTTAACTGTTGACACGAGCACATTGTTTTATGATATATGGCGTCTAACGTCAAGACATTTAACTTAGATGTAAAGAAACGTAAATGCTACGTACCGAGAGTGCTACGTTCCTCGTTCACCTTTCTAGAAACAACTGCGCGCGACTTACTGACGCAATTGTTTTGCAACCTTCGAAACGATTCTCCGTCAGTGCGTCATCATTAAGCGACAGGTCTGTTGGGAAGTGTAGTTCTTAATCGGACTGCATTTTATAATCTGATAATACTTGGACGACTGTAATCATTGGTTGAAGAAGTATTCAGATCCAAGAAGCAAATAGCAAATCTTAAAATGTAAAAAAACCCCTCCTTTATAAGCAAGTACTGTATTCAATGTACTTGAATACATCACTTAAGTAATTAATGAATGCATTTAATGTACTTGAATACTTTACTTAAGTAATTAATTAAAATGGCAGCAAAATAAAAGTAGGCTACTCAGAATGCGCAAATAGCCACTTTGAGAGTGTCTACACACTTTGTGTGTAGACAATAACCTCCTATCTACACAAAGTGTAGATAGGAGGTTATTGCACTTTTCCTGGATCATTTTTCATATAGGAAGTTTTGCACTTTGGCCATTATGCAAAAACCTAATGTGTAAAGTCAAAATGACAGCTGTCAAATAAATGTAGTGTAGTAAAAAGTTGGTTACACTTGAAGTGTAGTAACCACAGGTATAGTAGCCTACTTAAGTAAATGACTTGTTGTTTTATATTTTAATTTAACATGATTCACGTTATAGACAGAAAACGTATGAGTGTTTCCAGACGCAGTCGATGTAGCGATCAAGACGCACGTTGTCCACTAGGTGGAGCGCTTGCCTCTTCTTTGGTTGTGACTACGTCAGTAATTTAAAGATAAACCTAAAATATACAAAATGACAGCAACACATAATAACAGTATTAGAACTTTACCATTGCTTATCGTGTGTTTTACATGTGTATACAGTTTGTTTGTTATTCATTACCACACACATGTCGGCTCTGCGAGGGGTGATGGCGGTGCGCCTCCCACCTGAAGCTCCGCTCCTTTGGACCAAACTTTCTCAAGAGATTCACTGAGTTGCAACTGTTGCACTTGTCATTCAGTTCACCAGGCAGCCTGACCGGCAGCCTCCTCAAACATGAGTCCATCTGATCCACAGGTTTTACTCACTCAAACTAGCCGAGCTACTTCTTCTTTTGGATTGGACAGTGTTTTGTCACACGAGTGAAGTCTTGTTGGGGAGTAATGGATTTAATTTCTATCCGGAGTCACTCTCTGAGGAAAGGCTGATCAACTTCACGCATGAACCGAAGCGGGAAGCCTTCAGACAGCGCAGCTCATCATGATGGTGGGTATATGGAGAGCGGGCTTTGAGAGGCTACTTTATAAATAACTAAAATCTATAAACTAATAATATCACATGGGAGGAATGTTAGGTTCTAATATCACCCTTAAAACAAACATAAAGTACAAGGCAATCACAAATAGTTGTGAATATCTGACATAAAAGTTGAAGGAAAGTGGCTTTTCTTTTCTAGAGTCCTCTTATTAAGAAAGCATGACTTCAGTTTGGCCGGTTTGTCCTTTTGACCTTTGAATGCAGCGCATGCTCTCTAGAGACCCTGAACACTGTTGCATTAAAGAAGGTTTCTCTTCAACATATTTATACATTCGCAGTGGCAAGTTGCTGGCTAAGTCACTGCTGTGTATTTAAAGTAATACAATGCACGTAAAGCCTACTTTTATTTTAATTTGTGCTGCATTACCACTGTGCTAGATCTATCAAAGTGCAAAATCACACACATTGGCCCAAACTCATTCTATCAACAAGGACTCTCTGCACTCTTTAACAACCTTAATTAAACATGTTGCCTGCATACTCCGCTCTCCTTTTATAGAGATTTTAGGCAACATTCCTTATATAGGCTACTAGTATGATCACCTCCAACAAAGATCTGGCCAAAACCTCTTTTTGATGTTGCCTGATGTAACTCTCCATGAAACTGACCAAACTGTCAGTGTAACTGACCAAGAACAAACTTGCCACTCAGACAGGATACTGATTGAACACAGTCTACCTTGTTTTCCTTTGATAGGTGGTCATGATGAACATTCTATGATAATACACTCCATGTAGTATAGATAGAAAATAATGCATTATCACAGTATCGGGTATGCAATTTTGTATTGTGATCTACTGTATGTCATGTTTGTAAAATGTGCTTTTTTCTGGAGGATAAATTAAGAAACATCTCAGATGGGAATGTCTGTGTTTGGCTAATACATATCTTCAGTAACAATGCATCCCCTTTTTAATATGTTGATGATGTGTTTGTATGTAAAATCTTAATTTGCAAAGTCACTAACTAAAGCTATAAAATCAATGTAGTGCAAAAACGTGCCTCCTTCACCTCCCATAATGACTTCAAACTAAACATAAAAATGGTAAAGATAGACACAAACAGTATAACCGGTATAGAAAACATAGTTGACAGGTTCTAACATGTCAAAGTTAATAGTAGCATGTTGCACAAGCTTATTCTGCCAATACTTCTCAAAAGTTTTGTATTTTCTAGCTTGTTATTTTTGTATATCGAGACACTCACGCCTACATACTGTATTTAAGAGAGGATCTAAAATAATCCCTTTACCTGTTGTGGGATTGGAATGGGATAACGCTTACAAAACGTCAGGCATAGTGGGTTTGGCTGTGTGGTGTTTAATTTGTCTTCACATAGATTTACATTAAATAAGAGGCAGCTATTAAAAGCATTTGTATAGCAAGATGATAAATGGTGCACTTGCGGTTTTGTTATGAGTAGATGATCAAAAGTGTCATATGCCTCAGTGGTTTGTGAATATTCAACAATGTCAGCTCATGTGTGTTTTCTTTTTTTCACTTTTCACAGCAGATGCAATACGCTGAGATAATTGGAGTACATCTAATTTACCATATACATGACAAAACCAAAGACCACTTATTTTGTTGATGAATTGTTGATGTGGCTTTCTTTGGTTTATTTAAATCATATATGGAGACAACTAAAACTGCCTTAATACATATCGTAGTATTATAAAGGTATTTGAAATTAACTTTTTTTCCACTGAAAGAACAGTTAATTGTTCAGTAATGTCTTATTCATTAGGTTAAAGGATTTTTGGTGTTTGTCTTAATTTGTTCAGGTACAGTAAAAAATAATCTTCAGAACAAATATGCTGTATAATGGTATATTTACTCAGATCTTCTGGTGGTTTACTTACAAACTGTGCAATGTTAAATGACCACTGAAGACTAAAGGACTGAGGCGTTTCCTGTGATACAGTCGACTTGTAACATCAGGGGGTTACTCACTGACCCTGTGACGTGTGAGTGACCCGGGAGTTTATGTTCTGCGGTCTCAGCCCATAGGAGGTTTAGAGTCACTCCTGTGTAAAGAGACCTTTGTGGTTGTGGCATGCGGCAGGGTGGTGCAAGACAGAGCTGATTTTTCCTCCCGGTGAAAACGTGTCTCAGTGCACAAGCTGTTCACCTTTTCATTACACGCCGTTCCACGTCAACAGTGCTCTATTGGAGCTGTAAACTTCCCATTCCCTCTCAGAGAATTTCGCAGGCAGTGTCCAACCATTCCCTGTGTTTAGATTTTCGGTCATTTGGACTGGCTTCCGTGCTCAAAACTGGCTCGGGACAGATATCGCAATAGGATGTGAGAACTGGACGTCCAGACGTGTTGAAACTCAGACATTTGGGCTCATCAGAATTCAGACAATTATGCTCGTGTATCAGGCTTCCTACACAGTGCTGCTTGTTTTGTGTGTCGAACATGCGACTACCTCGCTGCAGTTTAAAGGTCGGTCTGTTGGCTTTTGGCTCAGCTGATTAATAGCAGCAGTTCCACTAATGTGTCGGCCCGGAGGCTAGACCTGCAATCGTTTAACACTGATCCATAAGAAATCACAGACACACTCAGGAGTCTGTGCGTAGCACCTGACGGATCCAATAAACAAATGTTTTCACAAACCCAGACGTCTGATTCAGGATTTTAAAGGACTGCCTATACAGTACTCCCTCTGTGTGCTTACTTATGTGCTTCTAAATTTTCTAACATGGCATTTTTGTGGGCACACATCAAACTGACACACTGCCAATTTCCTCAGGGTGGAGACGATCTCATTTAGTCTTGCCGTGTTATTGACCCTTTCTCTGGCAGACGAGGTAAAGCAGGATTATGCTAAAATCCAAAGATTAGTCAGGGATCTGAGCCAAGCTGCCATTATCTTAAAATATCATCTTTCAGGAATGTGCAAGACATTCTCAAATACACATTGGCACCATTAAATCCACTCTTATCTTCATTTGACTTCCCCGTTGTCGGCCCTCAACAGAGTAACACAAGTACTGGACGGCCTGCAGGCTCAGAGTGTGGCAATTTATGTCTCAACGACAAGCAGGCCTTCCCCTTCACTTTCAGCACTCTGCAGTTATACCTCTCAGCGTTGGGACATGTCCCCCCCTTCAGTCTCAATCAGAAGCACAAAGACATATTATGAGGAAGCAGCAAGCCATTAGCCTGCCACCAGATGGTCTACTGTACCAGGAGCCTATGTCACTGAGGGCCTCTGTTGAAAATATCTCCTTCCAGTGTTGACATGGAGCAGCAGCTCGTGGTTTGGACCGCACTGGTACTGTCAGTAGGAGGTTAGATAATCACTCTAACCGAGACAAGTTTTTTAAGCAAGCAGCTTTGCAGTTGTGAAATTACAGTTTGATTACAAAATTGTGCTGATTGTGATGCAGTCACTGGCTTATATTTAATTTGTGCTCTTGCAATTGTTTCTACAAAGACTGACTCATAAATACAGCTTCTTTATGTGCACCAGTCTTCTGTCTTGCAGGGTGGGTGGGCATGTTCCTGAAATGCACTGGTGCACTTAAAGATAACAAGGACTTCCTTGTAAAAACTGGCTTAGATTCCAACCTAAAACACTCAGCTATTTTCTATTCTTACCCTCTCAAGATATGATATTTTTGTCTCAGAGTAAATGCCTCCATTGTTGGTTTTGCAGAACACAGTACAGTGATGCTGTGTAGGAATAAAAAATATAAAAAGAAAAAAGGCATGACAAGGAGAAGTGCTCTCTATAACCACTACTCTGACTCGGCATCACAGTGCAGTTTTACATATGTCAACTTCCCCATTTCCATGAGTGGTTAAAACCAATACCTTGATGTGATTCGACAGAATGAATTGAGACTAAAGTAGGTTTACTCAACGCCGTGCTCAAATGTGCAAAACGTGTAACTGACAGGTTGATGTTCATTTCATTTACAGGATGAAACATCACCTACAACGGGGAATACAAATAACTGGAAGGCTCTTTAAGAAGGCGACTGGAGACTTGTAAGATTGGCAGAACCCATTAAGAAGTAGTCTGTAAAAGCATATCCTGGCACAGCTACATCCAAGAATGAGGATCAAATACACAATATCCATCGTCTTTTTTGTGGCACTTGTTATCATTGAGAAGGAAAACAACATTATCTCAAGGTAAGTCCATTTCAATGATCAATGGAGTGCTTTAGTGATTCCCAGCAGGTTTGTGTGTGTTTATCTCTTCCCAGCTCTAAACAGATACAAAAAACTTCTACAGCACAAAGTTGCTGCAAATGTCAAGTTAAATAACACGGCTATGACTTCTTCCAGTAAAAGATAATACAACTTTGTGATTCCTCTCGCACTTTCAGGGTGTCAGATAAGCTCACCTTAAAGCAGACCCCCCAGACCCCTCTCCAGCCCAGTGGTTTCTCCCACATACTGCTGAAGCACAATGGTTCCTTTACCTCACTCAGCAAATTGGACTCTGCCTTCACGCTGATGAAGCGGCGCCTGGAGGACTACAGCCAGCACCAGGAGGTGGTGACGGGGGGCAGGAAGCACATCCTCCTGTTAGCCACCACCAGGACGGGCTCCTCGTTTGTGGGCGAGTTTTTCAACCAGCAGGGCGACAACATGTTTTACCTGTTTGAACCGTTGTGGCACGTGGAGAAGATGTTGACGCTGGAGACCGGCGGCACCAACGCCACAGCGGCAGTTAAGGCGTACCGCAATGTGCTCCAGCAGCTCTTCCTGTGTGACTTCTCCCAGCTGGAGGGCTTCATTGACCCCCTCCCTGTGGACCATATCACCTCCTCTCTATTCCGCAGGGAGTCCAGCAGCTCTCTATGTGAGGAGTCAGTCTGCAGCCCCTTCATCAAGGGGGTCTTTGAGCGTTATCACTGCAGGACCAGACGCTGTGGTCCCCTGAACTTGACCATGGCGTCTGAGTCATGCCTCCGAAAGGAGCACAGGGCCATCAAGTCAGTGAGAGTGCGCCAGCTGGAGAACCTCCGTCCTCTGGCTGAGGACCCGCGCCTTGACGTGAAGTTCATTCAGCTGGTTCGGGATCCTCGGGCCGTACTCGCCTCGCGCATGGTGGCCTTTGCAGCCAAATACAAGAACTGGAAGCAGTGGGCTATAGATGGGGATGTGCCAATTGATGATGACGAAGTGAGAAAGCTGAAAGGGAACTGCGACAACATCAGGATGTCGGCTGAGATCGGCCTCAGACAGCCACCATGGCTGCGCAGGCGCTACATGCTGGTTCGGTACGAGGACATCGCTCGGTTCCCCATGAAGAAGGCCACGGAGATGTACAGGTTTGCTGGAATCCCGTTCACTCCACAAGTGAAATCCTGGATCCTGAAGAACACCCAGGAGTCCAAGGAGACCAGCGGTGTTTACTCCACACAGAAAAACTCCTCAGAACAAGTAGAGAAATGGAGGTTCACTTTACCATTTAAAATAGCCCAGGTTATACAGAAAGTTTGTGGACCAACGCTGAAGCTTTTTGGGTATAAATTTGTCAACAGTGAAGAAATGCTAACAGATAAGTCTATTAGTTTGATTGAGGACAAAGTGTTCAACTTTTTATAGACTTTCACAGACATGAACTCTGAACTCAGATGCAGGAAAAAAAAACCTTTCGGAAAACTCTGAAATTACATACTGTATTTATTAGGGTAATTTATCCTGATACAGAGAGCCATATATTTTCTGAATGTGTGCTATTTAAAGGTTTGTAATATTTAAGATAGTTTGATGAAGAAAATGTATTGTTGAGCAGAAAGTTCATATAAAGCTTTTAAATATTGAAGCAAGGGTGTATATAGAGACTTTACACATGGGAAAATAGAAAGCTATCTTTGTTTTTGCACTCCGAACTATTTTCTCTGTCTCAACTGTGTCTTTGGCTTGATCTGCAAGCATGTCCAAATTTAACTTCTTAGCAAATATAGGAAAATCCCACGGGAGATAGCTGTGGGTTTGTGAACAACAGCGAACTGTTTTAAACACTTCCATTAACCTTCATGAGTTATTTTCTTTCAGCAACTTGAGTTAGCAACATAGGCCGCTTTTACACCAAAGAAACTTGAAACGAAATGTTTATGCATAGCCAAAAAATAAAAAATATTAGCTTTGTATAGCAATGCTTATGGCAGGAAGAGGAAACAACAAGGGTTTGCTACGCGTGAGACTTACAAGTAATGTCCAATGTTAATTTATTTATGTCTTCTTTGCTAAGAGTCATAATGACTCTAGCTCTGAATGTGCACAGGTTCTTTTGCCCTCTGTAGGGGGTTTTCTTGCACACATATACTGTAGCTTGCTGTACATGCATGTTTGTAATTGGCCAAAAGTGTTTTGAAGTTGTCCTCGGGATCGGACGGACCCATTCTGTAAAAACAGATGTTTACACTGCCACTGTATGCGGACATTCCAACTGCAGCTGGTTTGCAGTATTGTGTGAGGTTTGTCGGCAGGTCTGTCTGTTGACTCAAGTCTCTTGGCTGGTGATAAAAAGAGGCCCCGATACTCTGGCCTGCCAGACTGTTTGTTGATGTTGCAGTCTGTTTCTTTTGCATCTTGTTTGTAACAATAAATTCTTTTACATTAACTGTAAAACATCTCACTTTTGGCATGAAAATACTGCATTCATAACTGTGACAAAACTGTTATTTGAGTTACCTCATCTGAGTTTCACATTCAACTGACATGAGCTCAACTTCCCCATTTTGTCATCTTTCAAGATGCTTATGTGGCAGAGCAATGCAAAAGATAACCATGTGGTTTAACATAAAAGTAACACGTCAATATAGTAAACAGCTTATCTGCAATAAACACTACCTTCGTAAAGCTTCTAATTGAGTATCAGTGCTTGTGGGGGTCTGCTTGAAACTACAGCTTGTTTTTTGCCAATGTATTTATACCAGACGCAGGAACACAGCATTAGCAAAGACAAAGGTGGGCACAAGTAGACTCACCAACACTGAAAGTCTTCATAGATTATTTGTTTAACAACATGCCCACAATGACAATGCTAACATGCTGATGTTTAGTGGGTATAATGTTTACCATGGTTATTTGGTTGTAATTAAAGTATTGGACTAATATACATTTTGACCTGATGTTGGCACTAGATCAAATGTTATAATTCATCCTGAGAGGGGCATGAATGTGTGCACCAAATTTCATGGCAATTCATCTAATAAATGTCACAGACATTTCACTCAAAGCCACAAATCTCAACCTCATGGTGGCGCTACAGGAAAATGCAGTGGATCACCAAAGTCAGTAGGATTCATCCTCGAGGGATCATGAATGGCTGTACCAAGTGTTAGGGCTATTCCAATAGTAGTTGAGACATTTGAGTGGACCAAAGAGGTGGACCAACAGAACGACATTGCCATCCTCAGAGCAACTCTGCACACATGCTGAAAAACAAACAGTATAAAGTGCATAAAAGGAAACTTTTGTTGCAGGGTGGTTATGTTGTATTGCATTGGTTTTTGAAGTTTATGTAAACAACTAGTTTTTACAATGTGTTGTAAGACCACATTGTGAATGAAAAGCCCCCCCAACCAAATAGGACGTTGGAAAGGTGTAGAGGGATGGGGTTTCCCAAGCTATTCCACCATCTGACAAACACGTCTGATAGAGTATACTGGCACATTAAGCTCTTCCTGATATTTGCTCCATTACCAGTAAGACTTCTCATGATGGCTTCACATTTAATTTGTGTGCATACAAGAGTTTGTTGAGCCTTTCTGTGAAAAAAAACAAAGACATAAAAAGAAACATTCACAGTTAATTTCATAGTTTTAGTTGTGAAACACAACCACTTACTTCTTTTCCGGTTCCATCTAAACCAAAAGGTTTCTGCACACTGACTAGTTTTTCTCTGAGGAGCCGAGAAGGAAGGATACTGGAGGCAGCTGTCTTGACTTCCAGTGTGTTTACCACTGTGGGCCCGGCTATTTGAATCTCCGAACATAGTAATTACCAACTTTACATATAATGTGGTCCAAGTCATTTTCGTCCACCTGACCCCACCCGCTTACAGAAAAGCAGGGAGGCAGTCATTTACAGTCTTTCTGCCTCAGTCATTCTCTTTAATATAAGAAAACTGACTTTTTTGTTTAAACATGTATTAACTCACTGATCTTAGCTGTCACACATTGCTAGGCAAAGCCACATCAGAGCACTTAAAGTACATTTACTCACATCAACAGATCATTATCTGGTTAGTTTGGGCTGGTTGTTCTATTTCAATAAAAAGTGTTCCCAGGTCTGCAGCTGCTTCTAAAGAGTCTAAACCTAATGAGAAGAGGTTACGCGTTCATAAACTCTTATATTAAAGTGGCTTTATGTGGGACGTGTGGAGGGTGGAGTAACTGTATGGTTGAAGCAAATATAGAATAACCACTTTCCACTGAGTTAAAGCCTTCTCACATCCCCCCCCCTGCAGTAAAATGAGGGCATTTAGGTAACCCCACCCTCGCGCTCTGTTATATGGTGCCCTGCCACATCAACCATGCAGGGTTTGAAATATGCAAAACAGCCCGAGCAGAGGATCTGAATGATACCTTCCTGTAAGATCTGTGATAACAGACACAAAATTGAGTTAATTCAGACGTGTCTCAGAGCAACAAATAAAACTCGATAATGATGGTTGAGGAGGAGACATAAATCTAAATACACAGTAAATTATCCCACACTGAAGAATGCAATTCATAAAACTCAGGTTGTTGCATGCGATAATGACGGACTTTGCGAGGAGCGGGCACAGAATTTTTATGCACAAAACTGACTGCATACAACTGATGAGTGATGAGGAGACACATTAAGCAGTTTCCATCTGTCATATAAAACTGGTGCATTGGAAATGTCACAATTATTGAGTTTCCTCTCATCTTTGACCATTTCCCAACTATACATGAAATCCATATGGGCAGATTTTCAGTGTGTCAGCGAAAGTTGCACAAAGCTCTGTGGCAAACTTTGCATAGGAAGCACTTCTTGTCCAATATCATGCTGCTTCAAATAAAATGCAGGCAATAAAACCTGTTTTTCACAGGCATTTATTGACACTGGATCAAATGTCACAGGAACTGTTAATAAAGCCAGACATTTTTCTAATTTTGAGCTTAAACAGGAAATGGTAACCTGTGGATTTATGAGTGCTGTTAGATTTTTGTCTTCACATACAACCCATAGACAAACATCAAAGATCTAATGTGGTTTGGTTTCCCTGCCAAAGACGTGTTTCACGTCAACATACTTTCTAAAAGCAGTGCAGAAATGATTAAGAACACCAGTTTTTTTCATACACAAATTACCTTTCCAGCACTAACTTATCAAGGATGTTACAAAACATTATCTATGTAAAGCCTCTGCAATATCTTTATCTTTTTATCTGTATCAATTCATCTTTCAGGCGGAAGTCAGCAACGGTTTCATCGTGCTGTGTCACAGAGGACTAGAAATGTATTTGTGACATGACACATAAACTCCATTGTGACTGGCAATGACAAAAAATTCGGGAAACGGAAATGGATGCCCATTTTCTCTGGATTTAGATTTGGCAAAACATGTGAAAAGTGCCCTCGAGATGTGGTCAGAGGCTCAATCTGTCTGACCATTACAGCCACTAAAAGGTATAAAGACACAAAATAACAATAATTGTGATGACTGTGGTCACTAAAGAAATGCAGTAACCCGTTTTCATCCTTACAATAAAATCTAGATGTTTTCCCTCACAAAAAAAGTGTGAAGTGAATCTGCATTCACGTTTCCATTACTTTGTGTTTGAATTGTGTTGATGCTTTAGGGTCGAATGTCACCTCATCTCTAGAAAAGTCCTGTAGGAGTACTACTAAAGGGCATGTGATGGGATAATTTTACCCAAATACATTGTAATCTTTTATTTCCCTATTTGGTTTTCTCTTGGTTTGTGTTTGTTTTCACTGGACCAAGCTTTATCATTTTGAATATGAGCTCAGTGTTAACGTTAAGTACTGCCAACCTCTCTACCCAATCACACAAGAAAACATTAAGCAACAGTCACACTCTAAATTAAGATATCTATTCTAGTTTGAAATAACAAAGACGTTTCATGGTTTTAGCAATCTAGCATGACATTTAGTTGCAGTCAGCCCCCTGCAGTACAAACAATGGCTTTGTGGGTAAGGAGAGTGTTTAAGTAAATGCTTAGGTCAGCAGGTGGTGCAAAGAGAACAAAATGGCTAAGTGCTGCTTTGAGTCTCAGTGAAAAGGTTTCATTCCCATATTTACTATTTGTGTCTTTTTTTAACGAGGAAATACTCATTATGCAAATTGTTCAAACCCAGACTGACATTCTTCCTGAGACAATTCAAGGCCACAAAATTAATTTCTGCCATGCCAGAAAAACACACAGCATTTACATTGCATTTGTGTGCTCTTTGTTTCTTTTCTTTTTGTAAGGCCTCAGAGAAGCTGACCAGATCCCTAAACAGTATGCCCAAGAGTGTGTGTAACAAACATAATGAAAAAGCAAAAACAAAAACAAAAAGTAGAATATATATATTATATCCTTAAAACTTTGCTTGAATGTCAATATTACATTCAAAACAGCATCATTTCTTACATGTCTGTGTTGTATGTTACTCAAGTACTGCAGAGCTCACACAAATAGGCTTACTGTAGGTTTCTCGAGTACAAGATGTACCACCATTTGCATTTTGAATTAATGTGTGTGAAAGAGCGGTTTCCTCAGCCAGTTCTGTTGGGCATAACACAAAGCTTCAGTCTTTCCTCCCATCAATACCTCCTTTTGTGTCAGCACCAAGCCAGAGTGAAGAGGTCTTTAAATTTTTTTTAGAACTACTGAATGGGTCGCTCCATTTGTCCCACTCTGTTGGCTTTGCACCAAATACAAAGTAAGTGCCTTTCTACTGCTACTATTAGTCACAATAAAACAGGCTTTACAGTTTAAGGCAAAAAAAAAAAAAAAAAAAAGAGAGTCAGAAGGAGATGGGGGGAGGATGGGGGGGTCTAATGGGGAAAAATTAAGCATCACTAGTGAGTGTCTTCATTTCCCATAAGATGTGGTGCTGATGCATTTACCAATTATAGATTAATCTCCAGCCTCAACACTGTAATG
The DNA here is from genome assembly GCA_016806645.1 of Ophiodon elongatus. NCBI lineage: Eukaryota > Metazoa > Chordata > Actinopteri > Perciformes > Hexagrammidae > Ophiodon > Ophiodon elongatus. The sequence goes on from JACSYO010001669.1 coordinate 3,544,591, forward strand.
ACAGGTCTTTTCCTTTTTAACGCAACAGATGCCATGTGAGCACCAACCATGCGATGCTGCTGCGTGGTTGCCACAAATGAGAGGAGCCAATACAGATGCAGAAAGCTGTTTGCACAGCAGACCAGAGTGACCACCGGAAGCAGACAGCGAGTATCCATTTTTACACAGAGGAAACGATGGTGGAGAAACTGAACCGCAGACGTTCGAAAAATCTAAATTGTGGGCTTCCATTCCCACCTTTGCCCACTTTGAAGTTTTCTTCTTAAAGAGAAAGTTACAGAAACAAAGAACCATTTGTGTTATTCATAGAGCATCACGCACCACTGGCCGGGGAACAGAGAGTTTATTTTGACTATAAGTTGAACAATAATTACAGACTGGCGCCATGTTGTGGGATAGGTTGTCATGGCAAACATTAAACAGATTTTTTATATTTATTATACCGAGATAATTTTAATATGGGTCAGTGACAAAAATAGAGCTATGCGCTATATTAATGATATGCTTATGTCCACATTTGACCACAAACAGCAGGGCTAAAATAACTGAACGCACCCATGTCCAGTGTGCCACGACACAGCACGCCAGCATGTAACTCATAAAAGAACAAAATGAGGATTATTATTCATCATTATTTGTCCAGCTTAATGTTACCAACACTCACTGAAGATGCTATTTAAATTGCTGTAAGTGATGATGACAAGAAATCAATCCACTGTCATTGTGGCCTAAGATCTGGGCAGGCATTTCCAGGACATTAAATCAAATTCAATCCTGACAATGGCTCTATAAATAGAGGTGTACAACAGACAGACAATGAAACTCTTCTTCTGTTTTCTGTTCTCGCTCAACCTCTTCTAAATATACATTTTGTATAAAACCTAGAGGAGTCAACGCAGAAGAAAACAAGTCAGCCCCTTCGAGAGTGGCCCCTCACTTTCTTTGACTGGGTCAGCAGGAAGGGAACATTTTCATACCTTTGCCCCGGCCATTTCTCGTACACAAAGCTTCTCTATTTGTAGCGCACAAGGCTGTGGTCTCATGCATGTACGGTTGGTTGGTGCAGATGAAGTGCCTGTAAAATTCCCCTTGGAAAAAAGCCTGTTATGTACAGAGGCCAATGCGTCTAAAAAGCTAACATTTCTTATTACTAGATTCACTCCCAATGGGACAACTACCCATCCCAGTCTGTCTTTGTCCATCAAGCTGGTTTATAGTATACTATTACAATACGTGCAGGATTTCTTTTAGAATTTTATACAGAAACAAAATACATTTTAAGAGACGCATCCAGAGAATCCCTCAGAGGAACCGAGCCTGCTGTTCTATATGTTTCCACCACCATACTGCTCTACAAGGGCAAAAAAACATGTGCACCTGCGTGTCCTGGTGAGGGCAGATTCAGGTGTGCATACTTTAAAACAAAGAACAGAGAAGACTTACATTATCATTATTATAGAGGATGGGCAAACTGGACGGGTGCCGCAAATACCGTACAGGACTACTACTGCTGGCCTCAGAGCGACGTCCCCTGCAGCTACAGAAACATCTGCGTAGCACTAGAAAATGCAAAGCAGGTGGTAAGGCCCAGACCCTTCATTAAAGGCCTGGTGACAGATAAGCATGCACAGTAGTTGATTGGACTGAAAGCACTTCTTTTCTTATGACAATGAATGTTTTTTGTGTTAAAATGTTGTACTATGAACTGTTAAGGAAATATACACTTTGGATTCAAGTTATTGGTTAATTCGAGGTTCCACAAAAAAGAGAATTCAAATTATTTCAGATTATATCGGTGAGCATCGTATGTATTTATTTCAGAACAGCCCGACGCAGTGTTCTACATTTTACACACTCATCGACATGCCGAGAGAAGAAGCAAGAGATCAAGCAAAATGGCTCAGTCACTCTACCACCTGAGCTTCAGCTGCCTTTACTCCCCTTTCCCCTCTTTTAACCATCTTGGTACTTTGTTGGTTTGTGCAGGAGGGAGAGGTGTGCCTCCCCCCTCAGAAGGGGCCCTCTGAGGGGGGAGGCACACCTCTCTTTACTTTTCCAAGGGCAGGAGTTGAACACCTAGTTTCTTGTATTTAGCATTTGGGAATTTGGTACAGTAAATCTGTGGAGGGAAAAACACTGACCTAAAGTCACCTTTATCTTGGTTTTACATAACCAAATTTATTCATTTCCATTCATTCCTGGTCCCATCAACATTCTTAACTCAACGAAGTAACTGAGCAGATCAAAGCCAAAGACACTGAAATGAACTATTGTGTGTAACATGGCCTGTCTATGTATTTGTTTTGTATTTACGGTGTTTATGCTTTTTATGTTTTTGTGTTTGGTGAACCAAAGACAAATTTCAATGCAGCGCACATAATTGTCAAATAATAATCGTCTGTTTCTAAACAATTGAACCTGAATTTGCTGTGACAGTAAATGTAATTCATACAATACATTTTTAAATTTGTGGTTAAAAAGGCAAGATGCAAAATCCCCAACAAGTATCAGTCAGTACCCGCAGGCAACGTGGGCCTCTCACATGCCTCATAAATGACCAGTTGCTCACAGGCAGATAAGTCAGTTCTCATGCTCGCCCTTGACTTTTCTCTTTCACAGATGCTGCTTATCAAATCTCTGGCTGTCTGACGTGTAACCCAGCCGCCGATAATCCGTTGGCAGCAGCTTGAAGCAGAGGGAGCAGTGGTTGTGGCACCGGGGCCCCTCCAGCTGGGTCACATTGTTGATGTTTGGCTAAAACAAACACAGATGACATAACATGTGACTGTAGTGATTGAAGCAATGTTTTATTTCCAAACACACAAGTCAATTATTTACTGGGGAGTTAAGTGCTGGATACTGTAATAAGGCAGTTACCCTCTTGAATTAATTGCACAGATTGTGTTGGGTTGAAATTCCCCCATCAGAAATTACCACATTTACACAACACAATGCCTCCCTCTATGTGGATTAATCATGTGGCTCTCTTCTCTAATCAAGTTAAATATTCTCTTTCACAGTTATCCTTTTACATGTGATGTCACGTTACTTGTGTTGTATTCATTGAGCTTTAGAAATTAAACTTTCAATCTAATTCACTTGCATGCAGATTCAAGTGCTAATTAATATATAAAAAAAATACTTTTATATAAATGTTATGAATGTAAAAGTCCATGTCAAAACACAGTATAGGAGTCATACATTACATTAAAGGACTTCAATACAACATAACAAAATACAAAATAAACAAAACATAATATGGTACAGAACATCTCTTGTCTTCGCTTTTGTTTTTCGTAAAAGTTTGTCTTGGCTACATCTCTTTCTGAGTTACTTTATTATGGAGTTTTAGTTTTTGAGAAGCACACAGCTGAGAAACCACCTGTAAATAAAAAGACTGATGAGATATTGATCGAAATTACTGTTTTACAGTTGGTTTGACAAAATCTATAAAAATGTAAAATGGCACGATCACAACAAAGAGAAAACATACCTGATCTGGGCCTTTACAGACTCCTCACTGGGAGAAACCAAAGCAAACTCTGTAAAGGCAGAATTGCACCGTCTAAGAGAGATAATTCACATGTTTGTGTTTTGACGTCAAACTTAACGGAGTAAACACCCACGTGCAAACTTTAAATACAAGCGCTATAGCCAACCTTCAATTTAGCTTTGCAAGTAAAACCAAGTGGTCTCTGGTTTTACAAAGTCAGTGATTTAAAATACAGAAACAGCCCTGAAAGAGTGAACAAACCCCCAGTGCTATATACAACGCTGTACAGTTGGCTTGGACGACATGCTAACAATTTACCAGTGAGACCACCGGAGGAAACCGGAGACAAACGTGTGAGACCTGCTGTACAGTGAAGTACAGTACACACAAACAAAAGAGTTTTAACTTGAAAATATCTCTGAGGAGGTTTGTAACATTTATATATAATACCCATGACTTTTTTTCTGTTTGTAAAGTGAATGTCAGCAGAACCCCAGACTCCCAATAGAGATATTAATCTTGTAACCTTGTGTCCCTGTAAAGGTCAGCGTGTTCCAACATACAGCACTAATAACTTTCTCTTTTTTTTTTTCCAGCCACAGTACAATAATGTATGCCCATTCACCACTCTCACTAACATATACTCTTAACTTCTCCGAGCCTCACTATGTGACATCATTATGATCATCATAGTTTGACAGCCTTGCTTGCACATGCTCCGACATATTGTGTTGACAGATATATGGGAAACTGTCAAGTGACTGTACTGGGTTGCACAAGCTTGTAAACATTATTTACAGTTACAAAAAAATTAAATTTGATCTCACTGTTACACTCCACTCACCCCACCCCTCCCTTCAGTTTTAAGCCGGGATCTAATTCTTGATTTTCCTTTTTCACAACCGCAGCGTCTTAATTGTGACTTAAGAGAAAAATGCTCACGGGCTTCCCTGTCTGGACCATCTGCATAGTTTCTACTATGATTGCTTTCTGATTTTCTATAGCAAAGGAAGTGTGAGGAATTACCTCTTCAAAGAGATGTGTGGCCCACCAGCACTAATCCCCAGTTAATGGCCAGTAGAAGCAACAGACCCCAACAACCTCACATCCTGGAGAGGTTTCATGTACATAATTCCTTTGCCAGGTTAAAAAAGTCCCTAATTGTGAAAACTACTTCGGCAATTATAATTGCAGGAGGGGAAACAAATATCAGAATCTATATCTTCTCCTGATGAATCCATGATTTAATTTTAGGGAAAGTCACAACCTCAAATCTGCGTCTGAACTTTTTAAACTCAGACAAGATTATTTTTTTCAAAATAGCTCTTTTTAGAGTGCTGTAATTCAACAAAGCCACTTAAGAAGTGAAGAAGTAATTAGTGATTAAGTTTCCTTTGCAGGGCTGAGGCTGTTGGAGTGGTTTGTTCCAGTGACTCTGAGAAACAAGCACAGCTCTCCCTGGTGGCCTCGAGCTGAACCAACAGACCGTAATTGGACTCACAACCTCCCAATTTACAGAATTAAGGAGAGCCATCAGCCTGTCTTATTCTGCTGATTTGTGCTCAGGACTAACACTCCAAGACAAAAAGGAAAAGTGAGATTCTGAAAATGTAGGCCACTGCTACAAGTTCTAAATCGTTGATGTCAAATAAGAATGTTAGACCATTTAAAAAAAGATTTCCCTTTAAAAGGATTTCCCATTAAATGACTCACATTTTGCAGTTGAATATTAACGCATGGGTTTCCTTGCAGAAAGGGACCCCCCAATTAACGCTTTAGCGCTTCAAAGTCAAATATTTACTCTAATACAAGCACAATTAATTGGAGAAACATGGATGTTTTGGCTGCACACATGTAGAACAGATGCCACTGAGCCTTGGGGAAGCGCAAACACTTCACTTTCACGTCGCTGATCTCTGTGGCTGCTTTGCAATGATTTAGCATTTGTTCAAATTATTCAGACATCACAGTTTGTGCCATGTGACCTGTCAGCGCTCGTTACAGAGCAGTTAAGGCTGAAGAAGTGTGACACGTCGAGGCGACTGTAAGCGTTCGGATGGTTTGAAAACACCAGTGTGAAAATTGTTTTGTGCCAATTCCAGCTAATCTGTTAAGAAAATGCTCGTTTATGTTGTTGAAAATAATATTAATCAAAATCAGTCTTGGGTTATGTGATCAAATTGACAGCTGCTGAAATATTGCTACTATTTCATGACAAATTATTTTAAATCCCCATGATTCAATGCTTTCCAATGTGTAATTTATTTATAAATGTATATAAATGAAGGTTGTGGTGTTGATTTTAGTTATACGACAGATAGTAATTTCTCTCCGAGGTTGCAAACACTTTGATTGGTAATTTCTAGATTATTTGTGCTCCTCTTCCAATATTTATACCGTCCGTAATGGATATCAAGACAGTTTTCAGCTAATGGTTGAAGATATCGCCACCCGAGCTCAACGAGGAGATCGTCTATTGGTCGAACCATAAAATGTTGAATCTTTAATCGCCTCACCTTTTGGCTAATTCATAATTTAGTGAACTGGGAGTAAAACGTTTTGCTTTTCCTGGCTATGGCCCGCTAAGTGAAATGGTGTGGAAAGTGTGAGGTCATTAACCTGTTACAGGTATGTTCTCCCCTAATATTGGGGATAATGTATTCCACCCAAGTGTGACAAAAAAGGGGGAGAACTCGTTCGCAGGTATTCATTTTTAGAAAACTTCATTTGGGAACATTAGCTTATGAAAAGTTAATATGGTTTTTAATCAAGAGAGATATCCCTTCATATCTGGGTGAGATTTCCACTCGGCTGCTTGTGGACCGATAGAGGAAGAGCACAAGATAATTTCCCATCATCCTCCAGAGCATATCACACAGTGTTCATTTATAGCACTAAATTCTTAACCAAACCCATCATTTCTTTGCCATTGTGACTTAAATGTTCAGCTAAAGATAAGATTGCATTCAAGCACGTTTGTATCACAGGATAAAGATCTTTTTTCTTTTTCATTTGCTTTTTCTTATGAATGAAAATTCTCCTTAAAACCAATTTGAACAGTAAATGTTTTGTTTGTTTTCTGGACTAATATCTCCGTTTCTTGACTTTCTTTGGAATTATATGATATGAGTTATGATGAAAGTTATTGAACTTTTGTATTAAATGTTCGAAAATATCTGTCAGATGTCGTGCAAAACAGTGGTAGCTGCATTAAACACGAGTACGCTCATTTTATAAGCAATTTTGAATACGATAAATTTGCCACGAGTTTATATTGACAAACATCTTCATATTGGATATTCATCTTAATCATATTGCCAAGCCTGACACATGTTACTGAAGTGTGCATTTATATGCTGACAGAAATGTTATTTATTTATTTTTTTTAATTATTATTTTAGATTTTTTTTTTTTTTTAAATCTGTCAGCAGTGTGGTGGAAAAATAAAAACTAAACATTAAAATACAGTAATATAACAGAAACATTATAAATATCTTATCACAATCACTATACAGTGTATATTCAACGCATATTATAGCTCATATTTTACTACTCTGTTTTGTATTTTTTTATATTAAGTTATCGTATATCATTTAGCTTTTCCATTATATTTTGATTTTGACCGTCTTTATTTGTTTTTGTATTGTATGTGACCTAGCTGCTGTAAAACCTCAATGTCCCACAATCTATTTATCCATATCAATTATAGTTTGATATGTGGCAGATATGTTTGCATTATATCATATTCTTTTTTGCATGTGTTGTTTGACTCAACCGCTACATGCATCTTAGTACACTTAATGCTTCCTGACGCTCTGTTTGACTCCTTGCAGACGACGCCATAACTCCTGATGTTTTTATCGATCCTTCAGCCTCCGTTGAATTTATTTCTACAAGTCTATACAAATCTGTTTCTGTGCAGCCTATTGTACCAGAGGGGTTAATGTATTACACAAAGTGTTCAGATCAGGGATTAGATTTTCCCCCAATTCCATCAGTCAATTCTCGGTGCTCTCCGGGGCATTCATCATTTTGACAGTTGCAGATAAGGCAATTATTTTCCTCGAGCAACTACAAAATGTAGACAAGTGCTTCTGTGACAGTGTGTCTGTTTGAGGGGGGAACACAAATATTATTCCACCAGTCACTGATGGCACATACTGCTCGCTACAAAGCGATATCCTCTGTAACACAAAGGAAACAGATGTTATGAGCATTTCTGTGTCCTAATGCACTTCAGCGTTTCATCTTTATACAGTGAGGCGCCATGCTGCGATTCAATAAGACGTCTTTACACATGGTTTGTTGTAAAGGCCTTGTTTTCTGCAGCTGGAGAAAATATGTACTCAGTAATAACGGCCATGATTGTTTTTTTCGGATGTTCTAATTGTCATTTAAATACCAATTTGATTTATTTTCCTGACTCTCTTCTGAAAATGTGTTTCAGAGCAACCGTAAGAAAACACAATCAAATTTGAATCATTGCATTAGGTGCATTGGTTTCCTTGTTACACAACATAAATAAAAAATGAAAATATATAAAAATGTAAATCTGCATACTAACTGTGCAGCCCTTAGATTCAGTGTAAAGAAATATGTATATTTACAAATGTGAAAGAGTACAAGCAGTTAGTTTTGTTGAGCAGTGTTGTTTTGAGCATGATGTTCATATAAAAGCAAACAATGTCCACCCTCCTGTCCTGAGATCTGTTCCCTCAGCATGAACGTATACACAAGATTAAGCTCTATCACCTTAAATGAGAGCGCTGCTGGCTGCAGGACCGTGTGTGTGATCTCCTCTATTAACCCCTGGGGGGCAGCAGAAGACCTTCATTTCTACTCCGGGGCGGCTGCTTATAGCTGACTTACACCACTGTCACCTACAGCTGAGACTCAAGCCAGGACACGATTCAGGCTGCTGATAAATCCTTCAAAAACAAACAGTAAAGTTTGCTTTTACAAACAAAAATTCCATAAAAACTTCTTTCTTTCTTATTCTGCCTCTGTCTCTCTTTGTCAGATGCTAAAAAAAAACGTACGTAAAGTCAGACTAAACTAACGTAACTAATAGCAAAAGATTGTTTAATGCAAATATTCTGAACTATATCTTAATACGTAAGATCCTCTTAATAAATTAGTTTTATTTATTTATGCAAACCTTATATCTAGATAAAAAAAAGTCACTTTGAAATTGCAAAGAATGTCATATGTCATTGCACAGACATTATTGAGCATGGTTGTTAGATGTAAAGTACTAATAAAACTATCTTAATGCATAACATTTTTACAATTATGAGATGAAGGGAAAAATGATCAAATCCCAATCTTTACTTCCTATTTTGCTATTTTGTGACCCAAACAAATTCTTTATGAAAGTTAAACAAGGCAACACACGTCTTAAGTGCACTCAAGGTGGATTATGCTCCTTATATACCATAATACCCTTCATATGAGTATTATAAGTGCCAGATTTTAAGTGGGCGGCGTTGTTTGTCAGAACCTCAGAGTTAATAAATGTGAGAGAGCGGAGGCCGAGCAGGATGATGAAGTTAGGCTGAGCTCAGGTCTGTCATCGGATCAAAGTGGGAACTTGTTCTCCCATCGCTGTCAGCACGTTTTAATGATCGTTGAGCCGGGCCAAGCTGCTCCTCCCTAAAACTTTCCCATACCAAGTGTCTCATAGATTCATGGTTTAATCATTAACTTGCACTTAATTTGTCTAGAGCAACATTAAACTCAAATTACAAGGGGATTTTGGCAAAGGCTGGTTTCATACAGCAGCTGACATGTCTGTCCTTAAAAATAAAGGAATATATATATATGAGAAAAAGTCCCTCAGTAATGATTCTTCTATTGATCTGGAATGGAAAGTCGACCCTTGTTAACCTTAAATCTGCTAATTTTGACGTGTGGAAAACAAACCACTAATTATTTTGACTGGACAAACTTATTTCACTGTAATGAAACATCATACTTTACAAGTACAAAGAGATGTTGAAGAAAACAGTATGGATGTGCCCATGTAAAATAAGATTGTAAGTAAAGTAAAGAACACCCTTGAACCTGAGCCATCTACTATGGATAATTGTTAAAATGAAAATATAACGGTCTAGCTCTTCAACATTATGTAATAAATGATATCCATCAGTATGTCAGACTACTGGTTTCATCTTGTACATTGAACACAATGTACAGTTTAAAGACGTCATTGCTCATTGGCATCAAAAACCAGTAATTCATTCTTTAGTGATTTGTTTCTAGTCAGAAAGCCAAGACCTCCTTCAGCAGTACGACTCAGTTTGTGATTTGAATAATCATAAAATACAGAAAAGCAAAGATACCATTCATTCCCTTTTCATAAAAACATAGCTGTTTCTTTTAAACAACAGTACTAACCTTAGTTTAAAAAAAAAAAAAAAAAAGGTATGTTGCTGTATGTAGAAGTAGAAACAGTGACTCGTTTGGTGCAGGAATATAGAGAGAAACAGTTAAAGGATGGCAAAAATGATTCAAATAACAAAAACAGTGTCATTACTGGACTGACAAAGGTTTCATGAGGCTGTCTGAGCCGAGCTGCTGTGACAATAAATCAAACACAGAAAGAAGGCCGAGGCCTTTATGGGGAGTGCCACCCATATATTGACTGCACATCATAGCAGCCCTCCTGTTGTAGGCTGGATTATGAATCCTATTTCGAAAAGATATATGGGACTTTTGATGTGTCAGACCTGCCTTTTCTTAAACCTAACCACATGTTAGTTTTTTTCCCCCCATTTACACTCACGTTACTCCCAAAACTGTTTCAAAGTCGACCTTAAAGTCACTGAGCAGTTACTTTACACGTATGGTAATTAGACATTTGATCCAATACAAATCCAATAACGTTGCTACCATTTGGTAAGTACAGTGTTAGTAATACTTCTAGTAGACCTATAAAATCTTTGTACGTTAAATTAGCTTACCCCCTTTTTGTCTGAAAGTGTCCTGCCCGCCCGTACGTCTGACTGGACGCATGGTACATGTAATGAATGAGATGGCTGCTGTAGGCCTCTACAGGGCTGAAAAGTTGTTTCAAGGAGAGAGAAAAAGAGAGAGACAGAGAGAGAGAGAGAGAGAGAGAGAAAGAGAGAGATCAGCCAACAGATGTTGAGAGGAGAATCCAAGCTGAACCGGGGATCAGCCCCTTCAAACTGTCCCAAAAGCGACCTCTGTCCCAGCAGAAACTCTCATCTCTCAGCCTGCCAGAGACGTAGAGCTATAAGGTTCAGGTGTTTTTTATTTTTCGTACAGTAGTAGTGTCTATAGCACCGGGTGAGTTTGTGTTGAATGCTTTGTCAGATTCTTATTTCGAAAACATGCTTGTGCAGCTGCTACAACACCAACGTATCGAGAACTTGCTTTGCTAAGAAAAGAAAAAAAAAGTGTTAAGTCAAAAAATATATGTGCTTATATTGTCTGCAGAGTAAGACACTGTATTTGACAATGGTACTGAAATTTTCAAGCGACACTGATCTCCGAAGATACAACATCAGGTTTTGTCCTTGGTATTTCCCTTTGACATTCAGGAATTTAGTAATCACAGGAGGTTTACATTTTACAACTACAACTGTTTGTCTATTGAGCACTGACTACTGACTATCTTTGGTAAAAATGGCCCCACCACAATTTTATTCCTGGCAATGTTCAGACGACTCTTTGAAAAGAGCATTTAGACCAGAATAGATGTTCGGCGTACAGCTCAGGGATAAAATATAAAACAATACAAATACAACTGAATGATGAATCAATCAATCAAATCTGATTTTTTTTTTTTAGAAATATGCAGTTTTTGGTGTCCTGCTGTGGTGGATGACCTGAGTATTCTCAAAAATCCTGCAGCCTGCAATAACTTCTCACCACTAAACTCTTGGGCGGCCCTGGCAGTAACCGTTTATTCTTTCAGACAGGAATACTTTGTGACACTAAATGCCTCTTCGTTGTCTTTTGCGCAAGGAAATATATTTACATTTCCACTGCATGGATTCTGCAGAAACTATTATTGTGTCTCGAGTGACTTATGGTAAGTTTACAGTCAGCGCTTAAGAGCACAAACAGATATACACACGTATATACAGAGCGAGATAAACACAAACATATGCGTGCACGCACATGACCATGCACACAAACGCACACACCATCCTTCAGAGCCATTGATTCGGTTTTGAATAGTGTATTTTCTCCTCAGTCTAGATAGTCTTGCCACTGCCCATGCTGTTAGTGCGCCAGGCGTTTTCAAACTCTTTACATCCATTACATTCCACTAGGTAAATACCTAATGCTGGAAACATTTGTCAATGTGTGCGCCTGGCTGAACAGAATAGATTATTGGGGGGGCTGAGCAAAATACACTGCATTTCCAAACAGCACTATGCCTGTGACATATTAAAAACTTCACAGAAGACCCCGTGTAGTTTCCCCCTGCACCGAGGATATGTAATATTTCAGGAAAATAAAGTTTGCAAACAATAGTAAACATTCTTGGTAAAGAATAGAATGTCAGTATTTCAAATAGCGTGAGCAGCGAGGCTATTTCTGCTGCTTTGACAATAATATAGAGTGCAGCATTCTCAAACGGCTTCATGTTTACTGTTAATGAAAGAGATAATTAACAAAACCCAAACTATTTAAATGGTGAACAGTGTCTGCATCCCACCTGGAGGAAATGTGCAACCATTTATCCCAAATACAGCATATTGTGACTCCCTGACTTACTTAAGACTTTGTTTACCACTGTTTTTTAATCTTTTATTTGTTTTCACTCTTTTTAAAACCTATTTATGTCTCTTTTTATATTGCTGTGTTCCCTTGATATCTTGTCTGAATGCCCTTTGCGTGCTTTGTAAAGCACTTTTAAATGCCCTGCTGTTGAAAGGTGCTATACAAATACACTTGCTTTGCCTTATTAACGTTTCGTATTCTGTCAAGTATTTATTGTTTACACTTTGGGGGGAAAATAACCTAAAACTCTGGATTGCAGCAGGTGATGATTTCATCGATTAAAACCAGGTCAAAGCAGACATAAAGCATTTGGAAGAGCATTTCTATCGTCTATTTTTGATGGAACCTGTTGCAAAAACATTTCGAGCTCATTCCTTCAATTACTACTGCTACATTCAAACAGGGCTAACTGAATCATCATGGAGCACCTAAATAGCAATGAGAAAGGACCAGTTTGAGTCTCTTTAATTGGATTAACATCTCTCTAAAATGGCCGTAATAATATGCATGGAGCTGTGGGAAGTCTCCTAAATGTGAGTTACAGAATTTATTTTCTTAACTCAAGTAATTAGAATCAGAACATTGTCACATATAAATATGGAGACGTGTTCATTAAAGGGACAAAGCAAAGTATTGTATCTTGTGAGACAGAAACACACCAGTTATATGGCACATAAGGTGATACATTCTATAATATTCACTAAAGAGAAAAAGCTAAATTGTGTTTAACAGCTTCACTGTGTTTGTTGTGTTTTTGTTAGTTGTTGTTTGTGCCTCTCCTCTTTGTTACTGGGACGTCTCAAAAAATTCCCGATAAATTGTAATGTTGTAAAGTTAGACAATGGGCCACGGAACAAGGGATTTGTTTTTGGTGCAGTTCAAAGCAGTGTTTTAAGTATTTTTCATATTGCTAGATGCAACATATTTTTTTTATACCATTTTGGCTACTCTCTCATGTACTTATTAATTGAACAAATACAATTGAATTGGATGAACACAATCGTGCACATTAGTAATAGCCTATTATTTTGTTTTTTATCGCTGTGTGCATTCTTCATACAGACAAGATGCAGAGTAAAAACATAAAATAACAAATTTAGAAGATTGTGCAGCCTTGGGGATAGCTTTTAAAAAATGAACTAGGGGGAACTAGGTAGTTCTTATTTGTGTGTGACATACCTATCATTGAAAAAGTATTCTCAAATTAAATGAAAACCCTTCTATACGTCAGCATGCCTCTTCTCTATGCCTCTTTGATCTCCAGTAATTGATAGAGAATGGGACTCCTGTGGCAGAGCCTCTTCAACAAAGATAAACAATAAAGAGCAAAGACTAAGAGTGGACAGGGGTGATGTCGGGTCTCTTATTTGGGTGCGTTTTCATTCATTCCTTTAATATTCCATTCCTGGTTCTGCTTCATAGGTTTGTCTTTTGTGGAGCACTGAATGGGAGAGCGCAGGAGCGTCTCTGCTTCCGTTAATTAGAGCTTTTTGCGCTTCCGCTCCTTGAGGAGTCAAAGTTTAAGCAGCGGAGAGAAAAAAAAAGAAAGAAGAAACCCTCTGTGTTGCTCCAACCTTAGTCCTCCATTGTGGCTTCAAAGACATGAAAAGGTATAGTTTACCACTGGTTGCGGTGTAGGTGGCTGCATGTTGGAGTGGCTGAGACTGGGGACAAACAGTGAAAAGTGAGATTTTTCACCCTAGAGAGCATTATGATAAACTACAGGGCTACTTGTTGGTAATTTTAGAAGCATTGTTGGCATTTTACTAACTAGTTAGGAGGCACAGCTTGAGTTTAGAGTATTTATTTAAGAGGTGGAGTGACAGTGAAGTGCTGTACATCTGAATATGAAGTTCATATGGAATTAAAAGCGATGAGACATTCCAAGGACTATTATATGCATACTGATTGTGCAGGAACCCTTACTTGTCTTTACACATGAAATGACCAATTGTTCGTGCAGGCTTAAGTGATGCACGAGGAAAAAGATTTTTTTTCTTTTAAGTCCTGGGGTCTGTAATGACATGTGGCTACGGGTGTCCTTTTATACCTTGAGAATCCCTTTGCCTCATTAGTTAACACACTTTCTTAGTTTTGAACAATACCTTAGCTTGAGTTCTCCCAGCAGAAATCCCCCCGCTCAGTCGATATTTCCAGGGCCTGCAGCAGAGTTTCAGAGAGAGGGCCCTTTCCCCCCTGTCCTAACAGCTTTAATACTTGTAATTATCTCTTGCTGGGGGAGGCTGGAAATTGGATTAGGGTGGTGAGTCTCAGCTGAATGAATTACCTCCATCTCCCCACTTGGTGGGCCACACACTGATAAAGTGCGGAAAAACGGATTTGGATTCAGCCTTAGCATTCATGGCTTCCTTGTGGAAAAATGAAATTTTCCAACAGAAGGGGCCAGTGTGCCAGCAGTATCTGTCCACAGCATGTTTCATCTGCTCCTGCTCTTCTGGAAATGCAATTACCTGCGTTATCGGGGCCTAAATGGTGACAGTTTGGCAGGGGAGCAGTTCCACCTGCCAAAGGCATCATTCGACAGTGTTTTTGTGACATTCAGTATTCTTTCAGCTTGAAATTATTCCTCCTTATTTCCACCTGTCAGGAGTGAAACAATATGCATATATGTTTACAGGTAGGATTCTATTGTTGGAGACTGAAAGTGAAAGAAAAATTAGATATCCAACCTAATTTTTTTTGTATTTAATTATGTTTAAATGCCCAATTCTGTTCATGTTACTTATCCCTAACTCACATACTCCTGACATTCTCACACATTTCTGTAAATGTTTAATGAAGTTAAAAACATAACAAAAACACAGGTATCGGCTGATATTTTTGATGGCTGTAACATTTTCTAAAGAGCAACGATCTAAAGCTGAGAGTCGCTCAAATAAAGTGCAACAAACCAGAGAAAAGAAACAAATGGAACAGCCAATAACGATGTTTTATTTCTTTACTGTACCTCAGCCTTCACTTGAATGACTACACATACAGTATAGGTTGATATATTATTTAACAACACCATTTCAGCTAATGTTCTACATGTGTTGTTTCTCTCAAAGGAGCAAAGCAAAGCTCCTTCAGAAGGTCTATTAAATCAATATGTGGGAAGGCTTGCCACTGTGGATAACTCACCTCCAATACATCTCACAGAAAGTGAAGTGAGTAATTAAACTGCTGGATTTTACACTTCAAACCATCAAAAGTCAGCGTAAATTTCATGTTCTGTGTTTCCAGATATATTTTGCGAGATAAATGGTTTGAAATTGGGATTTTATTACAAATCATCAAACACTTCCCTAAATGTTGTGTCTAAATGAAGCGAAAATTACCTCAGACTAAGCTGAACTAAAGAGATAATGCTCTGAGGAGAAGTTAGACTTTCACTTAATTTGGAAGGGAGCCAGCTTTATTTCCCCGTTGTTCATTAAGTAGTGGTTTTAATTCGGTTTCATATTTAATTTCCCGCTGTGTCATTGTAAGGAATCAGATCAAACAGAGGACAAACTAGCCCTACATACCCAGCGCTCGCTATCAGACACCCCCCTCGTCTTTTCCACTTCCCATTCTTTTAACCCCCCACTGAGGACAATCCTTGAAGGTAGATAAAAAGAACAACAAAAGATAATTAAATCTAAAAAAGGAGGGAAAAATCTCTTCTTTCTCACTCAAACAGTTGGGGATGGATTTCAGCACAGTAAGGGTTTGGCTAATTTATACAATGGCCTGATGGGAGTCCTTCAACATTTACACTCTGCCTGGGACATGGATGGGTAAAGAGAAATTATATTTGCCTCTAATTGTTATATGTCCCTATTTTCAGTGTCTTACCTTATCACACTTCCCAGCACAAATAAAACACACTTTATTTGCATTTGTCCGATTGCAAGACCACCAAAAGCCAAATTCAAAATAATTCATGATAAGATTATCAATTTACAGCTGTGCCGTTATCAGAGGAGTAAAGATTGCTTTGACGTGCCTTGTTGTTCCAAGTCAAACCTGCATCCCATCGGTGACAAATCTAAAATTATAATACAGTAATGCTTCACATAGACCTAGCTATTTAGGCGTGAATTTAATATTCATTGCTTTTGCAGCTTGGTTGGTTTTAAGGTGCTATCACCCTTATCCACCCTCCTCCCAACCCCACCCACTCCCCAACATCGCTGCCACCTACACTCCTATATCCACCAAACAGGGGCAAATGGCAGTCACTGGGACAGACGCGCTCACACACACATCCAGCCGTCTCTTTGTCCCTCCCTCCTTCACTCATTTCCCCCCATTCTCTTTCTCCGGCTGCCTCTCTCTGTCCCCCATCACTCTCCCTGTCCTTGTTTTTGATCTTCAAACGCTGGTAGGGATAATGACTACAAATCAGGGATGAAGGTGAGTGATCACAATGTGGCCCACCCATCCCAGCTGGCCTTTTTACTCCCCTCATATGATGCATCTTCCTGACTCTTTCTGAGAACCCGCTGAACTGCACCGTGAGGGTTTCATATGGAGTTCACATGGGGCTGAATACAGTTGGATGGACTCAGTGTTTTTGGCCTGCGAAGTGGTTTGATTCTCCATAAGCAACGTTGGAAACAATTAACTACAATGTTAAATGTTAAAATAAAATGTTTTTATATAGTTTGTTTAAAAATATTATGATATAATTGTATTCTTATTTAACAAACTGGGTCACAGTTTTGGCCATTGTTTCATTGCTACTTAACTTTTTTGGTGAATAACGAAAACCCTACACCACCACTACACAGCATGAGATAACCACACAAGCAAACAAAAAGGGTTTTCAACAAGTCCTCAATTCAATTAAACTATCAACACAACTTGTTTGAAAGGGAAAAAGTAAAAGTGAACATTATTGGCCAAAATATGCAGAGCTAATTCAGTGTTTGACTTTCACCTAATTTCGTTGCAGTAGTTGTGTATGTGTTTAAACTGCAATGTGGCGAACACACATTTCAGGATGGATCGCCGTGGTTTTCACTCTCAAATTAATTTAAATATGGACTTGCGTTGTCAAAAATATCTTAGTATCGATACATATCAACACTGAATATTTGTATCAATATATGGATACCAGCTGCGCTTTCTGCGGGACACACACTATTTATCTTTTCATAGGAAAATCTAATTTGTCATGCCCTCAATGTTGTGTCAAATTAAACAAAAAAATTGTATTGGATATTGATATTTTTGAAGATATTATATCAAAGTTAGAAATTCCAGTATTGTGACAAAACGAATATGAACATGTTTAAAATATGTCTTAATGCTTGTGTGGCTGTCCTGTGCAATTGTTTGTAGAGCTGTGTCTGTAATTTGTTTTCCATACACCTGTTTTTATGCAAATTTCCATCTATCCGTCTATATTCAAACGCATTTTATATTTGAAAGTAAAAAAAATGGAAATGCAGAAAATTTTGAAAAAATCTTTGAAATTTTGCAAAAATGTTTTTTGCGCTTGGCTGAAGTGAAAAAGTTGGTGTATAAGCAAAATGTGAGTGCAATGGATGAAGAAATAATGACGTACAAGAAGCATGTGACTTAAATGTCCACTGAAGCTGCAGCTCCACTGGAGAGACGAGGGTTTTAACGGTTCTGAAACCGAGACCGAAACCGTGACAGACAAAGCCACTGTCCCGTGTCGCGGATTTGTCTTCAGTGTTGCGGTCTATACCCCCACCCACCCAATTAAATTTTCTTCTGTTGATTTTCTAGAAATGTGGTGAAAATTTGGTTACAATTTGGATAGAAACATGGACACATCTCAATAAATAAGCTGTTGAATACAGTAACATTTTGTTATAGCAGATAGAGAATCTTTGTACATTTAGGCCCAGATGTTAATCAAAAACCAGGAGGCAACCTACAGTGCCTTAAAGCTGCATTATATCTAATGTCCAGCAGAGTGCAACTCCTCTGGTTGCAAAAAAAGGTTTGATTGTATGGAGGTCTATAAGAAAATGTATGCTTCAAGGTGTGGCTACCTTGTGAGTGGCAGGTTACTACCATGGCGGTGGCGGTCTGGGAGGTGTCTGTGTTTTAACCCTTTCCCGGTGTGTTTTAAGTTGATGAAAGTTAACTAACGTTTTTGGTCGCCTAAAAATGTCTTTATTGACGTTCGGTTGTACTAAGCTCCACCCTGTGTGTCATTTCTGGTTGCAAAAAAGACAAGATGGCGACAGTCAAAAAAAACCAGATGACAACAGCCAAAATGCCAAACTAGAGACAGCAATCCACAACCAATGGGTGACATCACAATGACTTAATCCACTTCATACATATAGTCTATGGTTAGGAACCTTCCTAAGCAAAAATGACTATTTGATCGCAGCCTACTACTCGCACGCACAAGCAAGATTTGACTACCGTTCTTCAAACAAGAACACAATAAAAACATGCCGTCTGCCACCAGATTTGAAGGACAAACTTGATTGATACTGAACATCCAACCATTGGAGTTTCATTCAAAACACAGCAACTTCAAGATCTCCTTTCTGTTTGGATGTCAAATTAAAAAGAGTCATAGTACCAGGAGTCCTATCCTTTCACATCATAAGTTTCTAATGGGCAGTATAGATGATTCATGCCAATCAAACATCTGTTCTGCATTCCCCTTGTCAAGAGGAGCACCTGTTGACCTCTACCTGACCTCCGCCAATAAGCAATGTGGTGGGAGAGAGGGACTACGGTTTCCTGTTTCGGGCAGGAGGATAGAAAAGACCAGGAAGAGGTAGTTTTATGACCACTGTTTACCTTGGTGGAGGCCTGCCTCTTTTCCTCTTTTTTTCCCCTTAATGTGCCCGGCAAAAAAATGTTTCACTAGGGAGCAGGAGGTGAAATTTTTCTCATCCAAATGGATGGCAATTTCCCACCATTTAGCACCTGAAGGTAATTAGCTTGAAGAGATTGCGGAGTGAGAAACACGTTCATGGAACATTAACTCTCGTACATTCTCCAGTTGCAGGGAATTAATAGGAAAGATTAAAGTTTAAAGAGAGCAAATGCCATTACCACACAAACCACCTCTCTGTGGCACCATCTTGGGCTAACTTTTCCCCCTCTTTATAATAAGTCTGTATTTCACGATGGCATCGAGGTCTGGATTACAATAGCAGGTAATAAGTGGTGCAAATGACACAGTTCTGCAGGTTTGCCATGCGGTTGTATATGAGACAATGAAGAGCCTCAATAGCCTGCAGCTTCATTTTTCTCCGTAACAGCTTCCTGCCTGCTTTCTCTACCCTCTATGCTAATAACAAACTCTGCATCCTTTCTCTCAACAGCATGTCAAGCAAATATAAATGCAAACCTCAATTTAATTCAGATCTTAATAATAAGTTATTACCTCAAATGACACATCTTGTTAATTAGACAGTTTTTCTTAATGTAGCTCTATAAGCAAAATAATGTCTGAATTTTTTTTTTATGTGTTCATGTGTGTAGAGTATACCATGTGAATGAACACTAATGTTTATTCTACTTGGAAATAGCAAAGTTAGCTACAGTGAACAGTGTATTTTAAAGATGATCAAAACCACACGATAAATCATACTTTCAGATTTAAGAGCTGAAAGAAATGAAATTGAGACATGGTGGAATTTATTGCCCAGAAAATCCCATTCTACTATCTGATTTGAAAAGTCCAGTCCTCCAAGCTCTCGAAAATCTATTTTCCACATTTTAATACCCCACATAACAGTCCTCATAATTCATCCGAGTGTGTTAAGCACAGTTTTATTAGATCTGAAACAAATTTTGGTGGGGGATCCTATAGGCCATTAACCATGGAGTAATTTTATCCTTGTTTCCTTAATGATGCCATAATGGCGAGTGAATTTCTTAACTAAAGACCAAAGAACATTTTGAAGGTCAGCTTCATCTGCAGACTCCTTCATGCGCTTCTCTGAGAGATTGGAAAAGTCGGAGATCTTAGAAGAGTCATTAATAACGCTAAAGCTGAAGGCCTATTTGCGTTCTCGCTTTCTACCTTTTAATGTTACAAATTCTTACTGCTCTTTCTCTCCCTTTCCTTGCTTCCCTCTGTTTTGCAGTTTCTCTCAAGCAGAAAGAATGGAGTGCTGAATGAGAGGGTAAAAATGGCAGCGCAGTGACATACAGATCCCAGATGTGGTGCCTCAATAATTTAAATTTTATGCCTTTGTTATCACTTTAATCATTTTCTTTATTCGTTTTGTTTCAGCGATCGGAGAAACAGTTGATAGGCCAAAATGCCATGGGAACAATTTTTATTTGGTGTGTGGTGCAAAGTCTAATTAGAATTAGAATTTTGCTGAGCCTTGAAATGGTTGGTACTTTATCCTGATCGCCTTAGATATTGTTCGAAGTCAGTCATTTGTCATAGCAGAGCATGCTGGGAAGGCTGCTGCTAATCAAGGCTCCATCTCCTCCACTCTTTTTCTGCTGCCATTGCACCTCTGTCCAAATAAATGCTGTTGGGTAAGGATGAATGCAGTCTTGGCTCTGACACTGAGTCTTATGGGAGCCCTTTGATGCAGCTTTCATGTGAAACCAGACCACAACTTTCAAAGAAAGAGTCAACTTTGAATTTCTTTAGTAATGACTCGTACTTTGCTAACTATTTCAAGTAATTTAATTAATCTTTCTGCTGACTACAACTGTAAATGATGGATAGGAGAGGAATTTAGTGCACCGAGGTGACAGGTGGTGTACATCAGTAAGAACTTTTTGGGTCTTTTTTGGGAGACATTTCCCTTAATGATCCTTATTTATGTTATTTCAAGCGAAGACAGGATTGTGTGTGCTAATTGAAACAAATCACGTGATGATGACAAGTCTCTGCAAGGTCACTGATCCTTCCGGTGGGTCCCCCTGCAAAATGACACACCTCTGAGCATGGCCGCTCCACCCCCTGAAGATTAGCCACATAAATAAATTAGACCCAGGGACAAAGGAGCACTCGCTCGCATGTGAAACCTCAGTGCCAGTGGCGGGGGCCACAAGCAGAGGCGTTTTTGTCATTGTCTGTCAGGGGCTGAGGAGCATTTCCCCAGAACAGCACAGGCATTCTATCCCCCCCTGTGAGCCAAGGGTCTTTAAAGAAACTGAAGCTGACAACCGTTAACGTTTAGAAATGTACCAATAAATGGCTTTTATGCAGACATATCCCAATGCCCTGGTGGCGCACACTGTCACGGCCAGAGCCGCTCTTCAGGAGTGTCAGAGTGTTGGGTGAAGCTGTCACAGCAGTTCAACCAAAATAAGCCCCTCTCGAGACCTAAAGCATCTATCAGTCCTTTGGTGAACCCACACTGCTGCCTCATTGCGCATCATATTACATTTATTTACACACTGTATCTATACACTTGCTGTAGCTGCACCATTCGCCAAAGGGCAAAGTTCCTTTAATACCTGCTGCTGTAAATTAATTACCAAGAATAATTACTGAACTGAACAAATTACTTTGTTTTCATTATCTAAAATATGAAACAGAGAAATTTAAACGACTTACTTGATCCATTGTAACATCTGATATGCTGCATATAACTCCAAAAGTAATATTTATAATTATGGCATGGAAGAGACATGTCATACACAACTAGTGCAGGAAAAGATAAGCTAATAGCATCATTTCTATGTTGTTCAAGTGCTGGTTAAGAAGATCCAAACAAATGATTTAAGACTATGCACATACATTAATAGATGTCCAATGCCAACCTCAAAAGGTATGCATTGTTCAGATCAGCTCTACATGAGAAATTGCCTGGAAGCCACAACCTCCCATGGGCTCCTTTCTTCCAAATGTTCAGAAATTACCTTTGGTGGAAAAAGACCTAACATGGCAAAATGTGCCTTTAATAGCCAGAGACATTTTCTTTTTCAGCAACAAGTTTAATTGGAAAGAAGTAGAATTCACTTTGAACCGGCAGAAAAAAATAAATCGGTGTGACAAGATGATCGATTACCTGTAACTCTACCTGACACAGAAATTAGGGTTTTTTAATGATGGGCTGCCTCTTCTTGGACATGAAATTCAAATGCTCTCCCAAAGTCTACCTTCAGCCATCACTTGTCTCTTGCGCTTGTACGCTCCAAACGCAGGCACTTTGTCTTTGTCACCGGAGAAAGGACATTGTTATTACCGACATGCCTTTGTATTAACCAATTTCATTCCTCTACAAGGAACATCTCATTGGTTTTACCTATGCGAATGGCTCACATTTATTCCATACACATGTATAGGATTGCGTTTGTATGAATTTTGCTAAAAGAAAATGTATTGTTTATTCCTTGGCTGGTTATCCGAAACTATTCTGAAAAGGAAATGGATCGGATGTGATTTTCCAAAGTAAATGAAACTGAAACAAGATAAACAACTAACTACAGTGCAGTGCTGACTATATGGAATCAGTGATCAGGTTCAGCCTATCCTTCCTATGTATTTAATATATTTTGACACTAAAATAACCATCCATGAAGGGGCACTCATTTACAGTTCATAAAATCCACATATTTCTCATTTATGACCATAAGATCTGCTTAATGTGACACTTTTCTTGATCAAATTATAAGATGAAGTGTGTCAGAGGAGTTGTGAAGCTAACAGTCGCGGCAGGAGGAAGGATGGTGGATCGGGGGGGCGGGTGGTGAGGTGTTTGCAACGCGGTCGCCTGTGAGAGTAGTGATGCAGCTCCCAGCCGGCTGTCCACATGGCTGGAGGTATTGATCCAGTTATCATTGCTAGATCATCACTATATGGACTCGGCAGCACAGAGAGCTGGGACACCGACTGACTGAACTGACTCAGTGACTGCCTGGAGAAGAAAGCCAACATGCTGCGCGCTCTGGTCGGAACAAACAAGAGCAGCATTCAGGCCAGGGCCGGTCCCAGCTTTTTTGTTTTTTTGTTTTTGGTATTTCTTGCAATCTCAAAAAAAATTTGGTAGATACCTTAAAACCCTAAATTCCCAAATGGCATTGTTATAGTTGCAGGCGTTGTTGTAGAACCGCCCCAAATTTGGTAGAGCACCTGCAAAATCTTCTTTTTGTTAATTGTTAATTTGTTTTAACACTTCAACACCAAAATTGAGTATGGCATCCCCTAAATTTGTTGTCATAATTCTTTTCGCATCCTCAAAATGTTTATGGCCTCAGCAAAATTTCTTATAATCCATAAATGTGTAAAAAAGGCTCCAAGTCTCCAAATTGAGCATTGCATCGCAACATTTTGGGGTTTTGTCATAATTCCCTAAATGCTTTATAGAAACCCCAAAACTTAGTTGGGTGCGATACATATGTCACACTGCAAAATCAAGTGGTGTATCTTTAAATATTTAAATTACAGTCAAAGAATACACAAAGAAACCCAATGAAAGTTCCAATTGTCATTCGTTGGCGGCTGAGGGATCCTAAGCATCTGCTCACGGCTCGGGCCAGCTCAGGAAAATAAACTTTATATTCCAGCTGTCTACTCGACTAACTCGCCACTCAGGTGAAAGAAAGTGTTTTACAACATATGAGATATTTTACGGTAGGAGGCGGTAGGAATGCATCCTCAAATTAATCCGATCTTCATTTTTACTGTCTTCAAGCATCTAAACAACAACATTAGCAAGCTCTCAAACATGCAACGCTCACATTGCCAAACCCTCTCAGAGTAAAGATAGAACATGCAATAAGAGAAGCAAATTGCCCAGGACATGCAAGGTATGGCTCCCCTAGAGCAAGGGCTATAAAGCTCACCTCACCTCACTGAGTTATATGCTAAAGCCCAGATATTTCATTTGCTTGATCACTTTGCCTCATCATAATCACTTTTATACAGATTTATTGCAGCGTAGGTCACAGTGCAGTGGAGGTGCTGCATTCTCCAGCTGTTTATGCCTCCTAAGAGCTTTCTGCTCACCCGGCTCACATGGTCTTTGTCTTATTTAGAAAGAAGAAAATGTGAAATATGACAGGTGATAGTGCCCTCATTTGTTCTGTAGATTGCCTCACACACACCTCCCCACATGTCGGTGCCAGTCTCGCTCTACCAGCAACTCCTATTTCTCCCCCCACCCATAAGAACCCACCCTCACTTCCACCCCACTACCCCCACTGCTCCCCGACTCTCCCAAGTGTTGTGTGTTGTCCCTGGCCTCCACAGTGAGGAGGAGGTGGGCACGGGGCCGTGGAGCACAGCCGCCACCACCAGCATCGCCTCTGAAGGATAATGCTGTTTATTGCATTTGTCAGGCGAGCGCTGCAATGCTTTGTAAGTCTATTGCCCACTTACTGCCATGTACTTTAAGCCGGTACTGATGTGCCTATTTTGTGTGGTTCTGCTTGTGTTATTTGCCAAATTGACTCATGGCTGAAGGTTGGAAACGGTCCTCAAAGAATTATAACGTGTTACAATCTCCTGATCTTTTTCACCCTCCGTCTCTGTTTCCCCCTTTTTCTTTATTTCATCCCAACAAATATTTACCTCTCTCCGTTTGTACACCGCTTTCTCCCTTTTTCATTTGAATAGCTACAGACTATAGGACTGATGATTAAAAATAAGTAATTCCATTGAAAAATAATTTAAGCTACAGCAGGCCCTAGTATATGAGCCCTAGTGTACCATTATTGATGATATCATTATTATGTATAGGATCCCTCAGTGAATAATAACCCATTATCTTTCATTTTTCCTGTTTTTGTCACTGGATGTTGGAAAGGTTAGGCAATTTATTTTAATGTTAAAACTGTCAGGCACTTACACAGCCATGTCTTGGTTCCCAATACATTCAGCACTTGGGGCCATGATTGGTTTTAAACTAGGCTACATCTTTGAACAAGCTATTCCCACAAATCTCAGTGCAATTCTTTTTACTTGGGTTTTTATTGAATTGACTTCATGTCACACTGAGACAAAGTATTCCAGCCCTAATAGTTAAGCTTACTTTAAATAATTCGACCCATGCTAAATACAACAAGAACATCATGTTCCTGAAGTCTTCATATTTAATTCTGCAGTGTTACAAAAAAAAACAAGGCAGCTTGATAGTGATACACATATACTCCCACCCATAGACAAAGGAAGAGGAGAAAAAAAAATGCTCTCAACGCTTCAGTGCATTTAAATTTATACAAACTCTCTCCTTGACAGTGATGAATGCTACACTGTATTCTACAATATGTTTAATGCATAGGTCTGTTAAGTTAAGTTTTCTATTCCAGTGCTGTGCAGCGAAGTCACCTCTGTAGTGTACAATATTACAAGTGCCACAACAAGAATACATCAGTCAATATCTGCACCGTTGTTTTCATCTAGTAGATTATGATTTCTTTATGTTCTCAACGTTCACCAAATGACAGAGATTACTGAGCTGATGGAGGATTCACATGATACACTGTTAGATGACCTGTGATGCAGTTGTTTTGTGATATCTGGGATTACATTGTAATGCATTTCATTTGTATTTGCTAGTTATTTGTATAAAAATGCCTATTTAGTTCAAATCATGTTAAAAATCATTACTGTAAATTGTGACCTGGATTGCAGGCTTCACGATCTGCAACAACCAGTCGATTAATTGATTGATTCCCAGAAAAATAATCACCAGCAACTTTGATAATTGTCATCTTTTAAGCAAAAAACAAAACAAAAAAAATGCTGTTTGTTTTGATCTTACACTGCTATATCACTACTTTTAAGTGAAATGACAATGCATACAGAGTGGAACTCTGCATGAATAATACATTTACAATATTATGTATAAAAAATAAAACAAAAGTTAAAGAACAACTTTATTTTTTATTTTGTTTTTATTTTTTTGCAAGCCTATTCTCAAGAATAACCTATTCAGTTGCTTTTTAAAACCCCTCCTACTGCATTCTTGAGATTAGGCAGACTGTCCCAACAAGACATGGCTCTGTTTTAGTTTTTTATCAATGTGTTGGGTTGAGGTGGCTTAATGTGACCCTTCTATATATGCAAAGTGACCCTCATTGCATGTGACCCTAAGATATATAAATCACTGGCAGCTTAAAACTAAAGGCCCTATGGGGTTTACATGAGTGATGATGCAATTTATTAACTTAAAAGAATAAATTGTGCAACATTTTGACAGATCATCTGCATCACAGCGGCAATGTGGCAAAACTGAAACGTGGTTGTTGTAACACATTGTTGGTGCGTTTGCTCAGGTACCATGCATGCACCATCAGCAATGAATGTTTGTATAGAGGAGAGAGAGAGAGAGAGAGAGTGAGGGAGTTATCTGTTCACACAATACATAGTCACTCAGGCAAGGCTTATAGATTCAGGGAAATGGATTCCATGTCAGGATATCACACTTACCAAACCTTTAGAGTGTGGCACCTTGTATCCAGGCCTGGCTTGACGTTGACACAAATACTCTCTGGTCCATATAAAATCACCTCCACGGACAGGGTTTTACAGACGACCTGTGACAACAAAAGAGCATAAGAGAGGTCAATTAATTAAATCCTGCGTAGTAAAATCAGCTGGATGAGAGAGTCGTGAGCAACGCGTCTGGAAGTCTAAGTTAACAGCCAAGCTTTATGACCTTGATACTGATCCAATATAACTTCACATTGGTAGTCTAAATACAATTAAATATGGATGTGCGATTAAATAAAACCTTTAAAAGTGTTTTTGATTTGGGTGTTGTGAAAGGAGCGGAAATACACTGCAAAGTTTTTGTGATTGCAAACTTGAAGGTGACAGCAATAAGTAATGTTTTATAAGATTACACAGATGCAATTTATTGCATTTTGAAATGAGTGGGCTCTCATAAATGCAAGAGGTAGGTGTGCAGCGACCTCTTGATGAGCGGAGGGAGCGGTAACAGCAACAAACAAAGCCTGACTTGTATTTTTCTGCAGTATCTTATCATCGGCTGAGTGTAGAAATTTGCCACGGCACTGCTTTAAATTGCACCCCAGGTAACAGCCTTTAAATGGTTACCCATTGAGATACAGTAGAGCTCTTGTGGTATAATGCAATTCAAACACAGTGATCGGAGTGCAAAGGTAGGATGTACTGCTGCTCTCTGCCCGTGAGTTTACCTGCTTGGTTTAATGCAGGTGACTGTGAGAAGTAATTCTTGTAGAATCTTTATTTAATGACTGTTTTGGTGGACAACAGCACACACCAAGGTTCAATAAAAGAGGAATCTTCTATATTAACCTCTCTAAATGAAGTGGTGGATTTTTTTTTTCTTTAGGTCCCGAGGGTAAAATCTGTTCTGAAAGAGAAGCAACAACTTTCTAATGAACACTACAGACCTAACCCGTTCTCACTCCCAGCTTATCAAATATCACTGTTTGGTTCGTCTGATACCCAAACACGAGGCAACCTTTATCATCCATATGAGACGCACTGGGCTTACAACTCCAATGTAAACCCACCTGCGTCACTATTAGACGGTCAGAGTTACTGATGTAGCATAAAGAGTAAGAAGGTCCACGCAGGGCCAGTGGGAGTGGAGGTTAGATGGGTCAAACAAACGCAGGACTTTTCCCCATGAAACAACTGTTTGTGTCCTGTGTGAAACCAAGTCAACGCTCAATTATATTATTTTTCATTTGTTATGTAATTTCCGTACTGTAACACCAGTTACGGAACAAAACTGACTTAGTTATTTTAACCCAAAACATGATATTTTCCTAAACCTAACCAAGTAGTTTTATTGTGCAATAAAAACTAAAAACTAAGTAAACCTACATTGGAAGTTACTTTTTAAAAAGAGGCTATGGGTAACCAGTGGAAACGGTCTCTCCTCACTTAATTAACATCTCCAAACTTTCATCCTGATAGCACAAACTGTGGCCAAGAAAACCGTTTTACTCAACTGGAAAGACAGAATAAAATGATCAATATACCACTGGCTCAATCTGTTAACAGACCAAACAAATCTAGAAAAGCTCACATCAACCCTAAAGGCCCATCTGATTCCATTCAAGAACACCTGGTCCCCTTTTTTGCCGTTCACCCAGAGCCGATTCCTCTCTGTGTCTTCTTCTTCAACCTTCCCTTTTTTGTTTGTTTTCTTTTTTTGTTGTTGTACATCTGCTTTTTGCTGTAAATAGGTTTGTTTTAGAAATACTTCTGGTATTCACCTGTGGTAAACACATTGTCTTGCAAAAGACATAAGGAGCGGATATGTAACACACATGTCCAAAACTGACGCTGGAGGTGGAACTAGAGCTTCAAGCGGTGGTATTTGAGGAGTTGGAAATGAGAACGTGTTGACGGATCACCTCTGAGTCCGTTTGTAGCTACAAAATAACTATCTTTGCACATTTTGGTCGGTGTAGTGGGATATATACATCAACATATCTTTTTGATGTTTCCATGCGTAGTACCCTACCTGACACTGACAATGATGCCCCGACACACAGCAAACCACACCAGCTTTATGTACCTTCTTTAGTTTTATGAGCCATACACAGAGGCAGGGTGATGTAAGGGCTGCTGAACCCTTCAGACTAGAGTAAAGAGTGCAATATGTAAACAAAGCTGCTCATAGGCACACTGATTTACAGTGCTCCCTCCCTGCCTAAGAGCACAAGTCTTGCTCCCTGCTGAATTGGTTGCGCCGCTTTAGTGACAGTATGAGCTCTGATGCATTTTACCCCTCACCAGTTTTTATGGTAACTTTGCAACTTCTGACTCACCGCAAAATATGCCCCAAAATTTGTTACCACACACGTAGACACAAACACAGACCTTCACCCCTCCCCAACAGGAAAACCACTTCTGTTGTCAGAGATCAAGCATATCCTCAGACTCTTGATATGCCATCTGTATCTTCCCCCCTTCTTGAGATTAAGTAAGGTGGGGTAACCAAGCCGCAAAAGGTTTTTAACATCTGTGCTGGGCTGCTGTAAGTGATACTGAGGAGTTATAATTAAAGGTTCCGACTGAGGGAACAGTGTTTAATGTGGAGCACCCCTCTGCTATCCATCTGAAGTAATGGGGTGCAATGCAAGCACCCGACTGCCACTCCCCAGGCCCCGTTTCACTCTCTCATCTTTACCCCACCTCTGATGGATGGGGAGGACCGGGGGCCAACTCTACAACGACTTCGACTGATAGTGTACCACAGATCTCTCCCTCTCTCTCTCGCTTTTGGCTTTCTTCTCATTTAACCGGCATCGTACTGTAATGTGACCGATAGCTGGAGGAATGACTGATTCCAGATCGCGCTGTGACTTAATTGAGAGCACGAGAATGTGATGAGGACGATCTGAAAACTTGAGAATGACAAATATCGCAGGACCCTTTTTCCAACAGCTTGACCTTTTCCGATGATAGTGAAAGAAAAATAACCGGCATAAAGCTGGATAAATCAAGCGCAGATCATTTTGCGTTAACATAAAGACGTGCTCTTGGGTTTGATGGAGCCTGGAGATGAAGTCTGTGATAAACATGAGCTCCTTATATGAACATAATGCACTCCAATGATGCACATACTAACCTGCATGCTATTGTAATAGGCTGATGTGTGATTACAATGAAGCATTTGCTGGCATCTCCACAAATGTAGTATTCAGTATTCTTAGATTTAACATGGATGCAATACAAGCAAGTATTAAAGACATTTTATGTCCTTAATACCCCTTTCATCTGTTTCTGTTCTTATTTCTTCTTGTGTGAACAGGGTGAGTTCCTTCAATTGCCTGAAACACTGTCCCTCATTTTTCATCTCTGTGCCAGAAAATCAGTTGTGACAGGTACATTCTGACAGTACAGAAAATCTACCCTCAGTCATTAGTGTTAATATTATGTTTCTTTGGCAATCCCTCATCATTTTTGGGCCTCATTGACTATTTTTCTTTATAAGATATTAAGTATTCAAACCTCATTTACATCCTTATTTTTCAATTTGCTGCCGCAGTAGTTTAATTTATTCCATATAATTTCTTTTTCTGAGAGGGACATTAATCATTGCCTGTTCCTTTTAGTGCCTCTGGGATTTTTTTTTTAAATCAATAAAATAAAGGCTCTTCCTTTGCTGAATATGATAAAACATTTTGCCAAGGGATATCAGTGTCCTAGCCAGCATGCTTCCTCCTTCTTGTTTTATTCATTTTATATTCCAGGCTTGTTTATTTATCTTTCGGCCTAATGCATGTGCTTGTCATACACACATACAGTACACAGAAGGAGAGGTCGTCCATTCAGCAAAAAAAAAAAAAAAGGGGTGAAAGTGCAGCCAGTCGTTTTATCATTCCCAGCGAGTGGCCTTCCCTTGATCATCTTCATAAGGCGACACGTGATTTTTTTTTTTCTTTTCATTTTTAATAGCTGATGTGGGATAGTCAAGTGTGAAGAAGGGGGAGGTTGTTATAGAAATTTAACTATCCTTTACAAATTGATTCACACTTCACCAGCGCACAAGGTCCAGTAGGTAAATTACCAGGAGGACACAATCTTAATTCTCTGCCTCCATGGCATTACTGCTCTGTCCGGAGATGATCACGGCATTAGTGGATTTAGATAGTTGTAGGAAGATAAAAGTGCCACGGATATTCTGAAAATGTGTCAGACTCCATCTTTGAAATGGAAAGTGAATGTATGTTTAAAAATTTGTGTAAGTGTACTCTTTAACATTATGTCTCCATGGTTGAATCAGTGTTATACCATAACCTGTTGTCTTTTATTTACTCTTAAATGACACTGACATTCATCCAACGGGACATTTCACTGTCACTCAAAAAGACTTCAGTGAATGAGTGATAGATCATAAAAAAAAAAAAAAGTTTTCAAAGTGTACAGCCAAATGAATGGTGGGGTCTTACTTTAAATGGTCCCCCCCTCAAAGCCAAACTGCTCATTACTATGGGGCGTTAATCTATATTAAATCATTATAAAAATGGTCGTCCAAAAGAGTTCAAGTCAGCGTTTTCCAAACATTCACTCCTAATGACATCATTCTTCTGCTGTCATTAAGGATATTAAAAATTCATTAAGAAGAAAAGTACTGCTGAGTGGTAACAAATCAGTGAGCATTCCCCCTTCAAGACTAAAGACTAAAGACTGTGGCAAAGTTTGAGGTAGATTTTAAATTACATGGGGCTGTTTTAATGCCACTGAGGGTTGTCAAACATGGTTGTCAAACGGACCATAATTCCACTTGTTAAAGCAATAAAACAAAAATGATCAAATATACCTGAATATTATACTGTATAGCAGAAAATGACTCTGGAAAGGCTTTCAAGTGAAATAAAAAAGTATAAGTACTATGATAAATGTTAATGTCTTTAACAAATAACAATGTGCAATTGAGAGTACCTAAAATATCTTTGCATCATACTTAAAGAAATACTTCACCAACAAAATGACCATTTGTATATCAATTACTCGTGTTACCTGGAATATATGAAGAAAACTTCGTTTTTTTCCGCATACCCACATGGTCTTGATTAAATTAGGTAATAGGGAGCATGTTTAATGTTTAACGTTAAACAACAGCAAAACTGTATCAAAACATATGTTTATTAACTCTCACAATCGAAGTTTCATTTATCTAGTTGTATGCTCACAAACACATACATGTTCGCCACAACAGGCCGTCTGCACAAGCGCAAGAAGTTTTGCAGAAGTTTTTTAAATAGTACGATTTTAGTGAAAATGCATGTTTTGGAAGCAGTTAACCTACGACTGGATAAATGGGACTTGGATTATACTGACTACATTATTATACGTTTTTGATTCTTCGTGCAGGCATGCAAGAAAAACTAAGTTTTCTTCACAAATTTACAGAAACACAGGATAAATAACTGACATATACAATGGTAATGTTGTGGGTATAGTATTTCTTTAATTTGCTGTTTATTTTTCCATGTATTTCTAAAATCAGAAAATGTAGAACAAACTAAGTCCTCAGAGGTCGAAAATATTATTTATAAATAGAAATAATAAAGAAAACATGATTGCTTCACAGTGCATGAAGCACATCCCACTGCTTACTCTTAAATGTCATGACATGATATCCAATTGTTCTACTTTTTTCAGAAAACAATAATAGACCTTGATATTAAGCTGGGGGAGGAACAGAGGGAAAAGGACTGTTCACATTCTTCTCTGCTTTGCCGTGTTTTAGAAGCTAATACCTGCCCATAATGTGTTTGTACTTTACATCTCACAGTACTTAACATTTGCACTCCATTTTGTCGGTCAGGGCCCAGTGAGTATGTACAACAATTTCATTTATGCTATAGGGTTCTCTCAGCATTTTAATGGTTTCAACTGAATACACATCTCGTTGGATATATACTGTATACACAGTACGCTGCATTTTATCGATGTAAGCCTATGTTCAGTGCCACCACGGCCCATTGCTCTATCAAGTTTGCTATCAAGATGCTGAAGCCCCGGCGCTTCTAGTAGCCTGTCCAATTCATCTGAGTATAACAAGTGAAGTCTTCGACCCCCTCAGTCTCTCAGCCAAAACCAAACACATTACACCCAACCAGAGTCCTCATGGTTTCCACGGTGAAGTCTCTCCACAGAGTCTCAGGTGCAAAAGCCGCGCTGCAGAAAGTTGCTGGTAAATTTTAAATCCAATTTATAGTTAAGTTTTAGTGAACTTGCCTTTTACTTAGCAAGCACATGTCCTGTGTATAAACAACTTATGTCAGTGTTAAGTTGTAGACTGCTTTACTGTACTACAGAGCAATAAATATGTGACAACTGAGGGGGGGAAAACATCTCATTAAAACATTTTTGATACATTTTTCTGTATAGAGTCAACCTCAGTCAGATTGTATTAAAGCGATATTCTCAGAGATTCCATTTTTCTTTTCATTAAATTGTATTAGCCAAAGGGCTGCAAGTACGATGATTCTGTTGTTTTCATAATTAATTGATTGATTATTTTGTCTATAAAATGTCAGAGAATAGAGGAAAATGTATGGAATATGTCTGAGGTGATATCTTAAAATGTCTTGTTTTGTCCAACCATTTGTTTAAAATTCAAAGATATTAAATCAACTATGACATACAAAACTGAGAAAAATAAGTGAAGACACACATTTGAGAAGCTAGAACCAATAAATGTTTTTTTTTGCTTAAAAAATGCTTAAAACTATTTACCAATCATTATTTTTGACTAATCGTTTCAGGTATTAGCTCCACTTCCTACTCTGAGCAATCGTGTCAAACTTGATGGCATTGTGCCTATAGGTGGCGCTACAGCAGCATGACTCTTGAGATTTTACAAAATCTTTGTTTGTACAAAGCAGGTAGGATCTATTGCAATACTGTTGTCATAGACTGCAATGGTTTTAACTACGAGTACCTAATGAACCAAGTGTATATCTTCTATCATTGAAATAACTAATTGTTGAGGTGCTGGTACTGTCACTAGCTTATATTAGTGCTAAGCAGTCAATGCTGTCCAGTACCGGGATGTCTATTTCTGTATTCTGATTATGTCAAGTTGTATTATATATAAGTGGTGGTCTTTTATTTGCCTGCCATGATGGGTATTTATTCCGAACAAACTACTGGGAACATAAAACACATCACATCCGGGGGTAATCCTCACCAGCTGTACTCAACAACTATAAAACAAACAAAAAAAATATTGGGGGGAGCAAAACCTTGAATCAGTTTTTGGGTGTCATCTGTCTGCGTGGCAAAAAAAGAGAAACAGAAAGTAGAGAGGAGTGATATTATTCTACCCCTTACCCCACCTCCTTTAAACTGATCAACATTAGTTTAGGCCATGTAAAATGAAAGAGGGAGTGGTAATGACAGAATGTGATGGCAGAGGCCCGCCTTGCTCGGTAGGACACACATGGACAGTGGAGAAGGAGGTGACTGGGCACAGGAGTAATAACGCTGATGAGATCTTAGCAGGGTGATCTGATTTCAATGTGAATTAGAGTTAAAGAGAGCTCCCTGCTGGGCTCATACTTAGGACAATCTCCCTCACTACCAGACATTCATTGTTAATATGACATTCCCCGGGATCCCGGCTAATAACAGTCTCAGAGGGTGGGGTCTTTTATGACTGCAAGAAGAAAAAAAACATAGCCATTCTGCCTTTTGCTTAATGTTTATCTCTCGGGAATTGCACAGTGGCGTGGCACACAGCGATACAATCTCTTTTAATTCTCTTTCTGGTCTGTTTACACTCAGAGGAAGAGCTAAGAAATCAGGAGGGTGGGGGGGCTCTTCAGCAGACATACTCAGCCACATCTACCCGACAGCAGCTAATGCTTCAAGGCCATTATATTCTGATTGGAAATCTAATAAACAAATCATCGATCTTAATGTGAGTCCACACCAAACATTAGGGGGTTGAGAGCCACTTGTGTTTCAAATCTGACACAACTACACATACGGTGGATAGACAATGACCAGCTTACTGGAATCTGTGTTGTGATCTTGTGGCATCCTCCCTATTCTGGCAAGTTCTAATTAAGGCCTTTGGGTAACTCAAGAGATTTTCCCATTTCTTTCTCTTCACAATTTCAGTAAATATATTATTGAATCACATTATCTGTTTTTGCTTCGGTCCCATTACTCACAGCGAACAATCTGTAATGATAGTCTATCATCAACGTGGTGGGTCGTGTTGCATCATTGATTATAATCCTCCAAACAGCTTTTATGTTTATGAGAAATCACCCTAAGAGCAGTCTGCATCGTATTTCCCCTATCTGCTTCATGCAATTATATGTTTTGGTGCGATTGCAGATCAAAATTTACTATTGATCAAGGTGTGCTGCCCACACAGATGGACCTGCATGGCGGTCTCCTTAGCTTTCTATTGTCTGTAGAGGGACAAACAATACGGCAGAGTTGAAAATCCATCAGAGTTGACAGGTCCATTACACACCAACATCAAACTGCTTTTGGTGGTCTGAACCCTTTTTGTCCACTATGTCCCACTTGAAGTATTACAAGCAACTTGAAATATTACAGAAGAACAATTTGTCAGAGGCAAACAGAGCAGTTTGAATGTGTGATCTCGATTTTTGTTTGTGTCGGACATTAATTTAACAAGAAATATTAAATAACTGGGATGGATTAAAAGTAGGAGCGACTTTTAAGAATGATTTATTCAGTTAGTTATAATGAGTGGTATTAAGAGCCCTTCATCACATATTCAATAGTAAAGTGCTGAATTTGAATTTACAATGAGGAATACCCAAGACGTTCATTACGAGAGACTGTTTGTTATTGTTGCATAAGGGAGAGAGCCACTAAATCAGCTCCCACAGGACCACTGCTTCACCAGGTCGCACACTGCTCCGCTTACCCTTTGATTCGTCTGGCTATAAATTCGGAGTGCCGCTCATCTGCTCGTGGTGAGACAGTCTGCTTAAATACAGGATTGGACATTTAAATGATTTCACTTGTGACAGGCCTGCTGTGACAGTATAACAGATTCTGCTGAACAAATAGGCCGTGGAGGCTGGCGGGGTCCCAGGAGTCGGTCCCCGAGCCCTCGGGCTCTGTTTTGTAAAGGGACTTGTTTCAGTATGGCGGCACTTCTGGAAACATATTGGCCCTTGTAACAATGAATGAAATGCTAATTCTCACAGACTGTGTGGATTGTGGGTCTTTGTCTGCGCGTGTGTGGTCACACACGTTGCACATGTGCATAGGAATAGACTTTACTCAGTGACTTAAAAATTAAAGAAGAATAAATAATCTAAATGTGGTAAAGTATGTTCAGAATGAATTTAAGATGGTATCTGCCTCTGTAACAACAGTTAACGCAATAAATAATTAAGATTTCTATCTGAACTCTAAATCCATTCTTTCACTTCAAGCTGGCCTTCGATTAAAATGACTCGTGCCTTATTTTTAGAGTGTGAGGTGCTTCTTGTCCTTTGACAGCCTGCATAGCTGGGACTCCCTGAAGGCATTATAAGTTTATGATGGCATGATGAGGAGTAGGCCAGCCAGCATCTGCTTAAAAAGCCAACCCAAGCTCTTTCTCAACTTACCTTTCTTTGTGTGGGGAATTGGACAAAAGCCATAGTTCCCTCTGGTCTGTCAAAGCTATTCTATAATCAACCAACCGTGGCTCTCCCCCTTAAAGAATAGGAAGACATTATTCAGCTTCCTCCTTCTGATCTTGGGGCCACAACAAACCATGTAAGCCATGGCTGACTGGTTAAAGTGGAAAAAAAGAGGAACACAATGTCCCCCTGTCAGCGACTGCAGATACAGAGGCCTATGAGCCAGGCACCACGTGACCCGTGGACCACCGGCTCAACCATGGTGGCCACACCGCTGAGCAATGCCACACAGAGAGAGGCCTTGAACCCAAACGCTCTCAGTCTTCCACAAGGTCAGATGTCAAAAAGAAGGAGTCTGTTCATTTCAAACTGCGACTACAAGTGAAAGACGTTTCTTAATCAAAGCTATTACCACATATTTAAGAGTCCAGCGAATGAACTGAACGAGTAAATGTCATCCACACACTGCGTGATCAGAAGTATTCAGCCGTTCTGTCTGCCAGTTGTCATTTAAGGAAGAATTTGTACTATGAGAAGCCTAAAAAAAAAAAAAAAAGTAAAATGAAGGGCTTATTTTGTATGCGTGATCTACAGATTGAAGCGACCACAACACTAGGAGCCGTGCTTGAGCTCATTTCCCCGGCTGACTGAAATGTAGAGACTTAACACTCACCCAGAACATTTACTGGCTGGATGGTCTCAGTTTGCCAAACTGCAAAAGGGGATTTTAAATTAAAGAGGAGGCAAACTCTCAATGCAGCTATTCTCACAGGGACAGCCATATCGAGAAAAAAAAGAGCAAATGGATGTGAATTCTGTAATACTTTCACTTAGCAGTAGATAATCCAGAATATGCGCATTAAGACTTGAAAAGGCATTGGCTGTAGTTAAGTATTTTCATCAGCACAAGTCTTCAAACAAACCACAAGACTCAAAACTCAAAAAATTCATACAGAAAAAAATATCCAGAAATCTCTGAGTATCACAAAAGACAACCATAAAAGCACAGTTGTTAATTAAAAGCAAGAATACAGTTTATTTTTTATTTTTAGAATTGCTCATGAATGGTATAACATAGCATTCCCTGTGTGATAACATATATATTGTTTTCCAATTGTAGCAAACAAAATCCCAATTTTTTTCGTGCTTCAAGCTTAACTGAAGCCACTTCAAAAACTGTTATTATTCCGCTGAGCAACGTTGATTTTATAAGTGTACTGCCAATGATCATGCAGTGAGGCACTGAATGTTAAATAGGTAAAGAGCCCCGTGGCAGAGGCATTGGCCCCCTGTTACCACTTAGCCCTATTTGGCCGGCCTCACTCACACTCATAATTAAGACCCCCTACTGTGAATATAAATGGCCCCTCAATCAATAGTGATAGAGAGAAATAAAGAGACAGAGACATGAAGACCATGGGCATATCTCAGGGGCAAACATGATAGCATTATGAAAGGAGCAGCTTGAAAGCGGCTTTTACTTTGACAAGGGAGCTAACGTTGTAATTGTCCCTCGGGGGACCAGAAGCTCTTGTTATTAGAAAACAATTTCTCCCTCTAGGCCACTTCTTCTTCAGCCTGAGGGCACACCGATTTCAAGTTTCACTCCTCCATCCTGTTATCCAGTTACACTCTCATGTGCGATGAATAAATGATGCAAAAAAAAAGTTAGAAAGATGTGTTTCTCAATTCTAGTTAAAAATGAAATACAGATTTTATAGTTTTTCACAAAGCGGTTAAGAACAAATAGATCAGGAACTGCAAAAAAATATTCTTTTGTATACTATGACAAAGACAGTGACATAAGATTATATATTGGACTATTATTTAAGAAAAAGAAGAAGATTTCAGTCCAATGTTTGCGTAACAGCCTGGTAGAGGAATGAGTGAATTTGCACTGCTGTCTTTGTTGGTCTGTTTCCGGCTTCCTTTGTTCTGGTGGCACCTTTATATAATTTAAACTGTCCTGTGCTAAACATATATCATTTCATGTATTTACCTCATTCCCCGGCTAATTTCAAGGGTTTATTTCCTGAAATGAATCCCCTTTGTCAAATCCATTGATCCTTGCAAATCTAGAGCAATATTGCTGTTTGTATAACAAATTGACCTGTAATGTAGATTAAGTCAAGGGGGAGAACAGAATGGGGAAAAAGTGAAAAATGCCCATTAACATTTTGCCTTGTGAGTTTGTGTGGTTAATTTAAAACATTTAAGGCTGGAAATGAGCTTCTCCATCAAATGTCCCACTTCCATTTACATTTCTTGCATACAAGTCAATTTGTGGCTGCCCCACACCATAAATCATTGCCACCGGAATGCTGTGTCGGTACCTCTAGACATTACCCTGGCGCATGGTACTTAAAAAAAGCAATTTAGAACTCCATTTGCTCAAAAAACAGTGTGCTTTCAGCAGACTCACACTTCTCCCAGCAAAATGAAGATTAAACAGCATTGCCTAAAAGAGTTTTATTGTATATGAATGTCTTACAATTGTTCTAGTTGTCTTTTTTTCTTTTTGTGTGTGATGTATGTGTATAGAAATGGGTTGAATAAACATGTATTAGTGTGTTATGACTGCAGCTGGAGGCATTTTTCTTACAAAAGAACAAACAGTTATTTACATTATCGATTAATCTGCACTATTCTCTCAATTAGCCAATTCATCATTTTGTCTATAAAATGTCAGAAAATAGTGAAATGTGGTGTGATCGAGTGAGACCAAGGGGGCGTCCTCAAATGTCTTTTTTTCTGTCCGACAAAAAGGCCAGACCTCAAAAGATATTCAACTAACTGTCATTTATGAGAAAAAAACAGAAAGTTCCTGGCATTTGAAAAGCTGGAACCAGTGAATTTTTGCTTGAAAAATAACAATTAATCAATTAATTGTGAAATAAACCTTTTTTTTAAATCACCTAATAGATTAATCAACTAATAGTTTCAGCTCTAAAATATTTAAGTAACATGGCTGTATTGTGATTTTTGGTATATTTTTCATGCTGTATTATTGACCTCACACCTGAACCCTGAAGAGCTGCAGCACCCTGGCAGAGAGAAAGTAGAAATAAACCCACAGGTCTGTTTACTGTGCTTCCATTCACCATCAATAATGGGCTGATAAAAGAGATGCTATCTGACCAACCAGAAAGCAGTGGTCAGTAAAATAGGTACAATATTGTGTCACGTATCAGGAAATAATTGATGACCCCCTTCACAGGGATCTCAAACGGGGCATTGGGAAATCATTTTCAATCTATGGCTTAGCAGATGAAACAAATGCTCCCGGCTTGCTTTGTCAATTCTCACTCCTTAGGGTCAAACAAACAGCTTTTCCAGGGCCAGCTCAAAGGCTAGTGTACAGGCAGCCAAGCTTAAAATGTCCCTTGTCCTCCACAAAATGATACAACGAAGCATTTCATATACCAACAGTTTGTTATTTGTCATTGACAAACTTATAATAAGAGGGGCCTTCATATTCATTGACCAGGTGACCCTTGCATTCCCGAAGCATCCAGCTGTATCCACACAAACTCTCTGGTCCATGTCTCCACTGTGCTCTCATTAATGTCCAACTCTTTATTAAGACACAAAGGAGGTAAGACGGACAAAAGAAAAACAAGAGGGCAAATATAAGATTAGTACGCTTGTGGTGGAAAAAAATAACATAAGCACAAATGCATGTATTGCATGGTGCATATGCACCAATACGGGCTTTTCACTTGCAAATGATTAGTCAATTAATAAATGGATTACTATTTTGATCATTTATTCACCAATAATGTCAATTTTAAGTACAAATGCCAAACACCTAATGTCTACAGCTTTAGTTTTGACCCCAAATGTGTATGTATTCTTCTAAAATAATAAATCTTTTATCATAGTTTTGGACTGTTGGTCAGACGAAAAAAAAAAAACACATTTTGAAGACGTAACATTGGGCTCTGAGAAACTGTGATGTGACATTTTTCACTATTCTTTTCAAATTATTTATTGAGAAAAAGCTTATCCGATTAATACTTTAAATGATTGTTCGTTGGCGCTCTACGTGTTTACTGCCAAGTAAAGGTTGAAGTGTGGGGCCAGTTAGTGTTTAAATGGTCTGCCTGTGTTCTTAGCACGAGAATGGTTGTTGTCTACTCAGCAACTCCTTGACTGATTAGTTTAGGTTGAGTGATACCAGCGGCCAGACAATGGAAGCTATGGAGGGAATATTCTCACAGCCCACACAAAGCATGCAGCTGGAGTAATGCTCTACTGCTGTGCCAATAGCTAATGAATCAATAAATTAAAATATTTACAATTATTTGTTGATGGAGGTTGTTGTAATTATTTGTTGATGGAGTGTGTCCAAAAGCACAAATCAAAAATGATGTTTTAAATTAATCCAAATGGATGCAAAGTTGACACATTGCTCCATTTAATTTTTTTTTTATATAATCATCAATGGGAAATTCGTGGCTGCTTTAATTGATTGACATGGAATTTTATAATTGGATCAGAACTTTGTGTGACAGGGAATGAGTCATCAAATGGTAAATGACTAATATAATCCATACAAAACAACAACAATAGGCTGGTAACTAGGAACTCAGCACATTCCGTCCTGGCGCACTTTCCCCGTTTCTAATTACAAGCCGAGAAAAAAAACCTCAGACAAACTTTTCAAACACATCCTCCTGTGGCGCAGAATTCCTCCTCCCCTGCTCGGAGAACGCTTTCCCATTTCTCCAGCTGGCTTGTCGCAGGCCGTGGGGTGGAATCGACCGGCCACGCGCATGGCAGCCCCACATCTTACACACTTCTGTGTCCACGGGCCTCCTGCTTGCCTCTGTGAAACCAACAGTTTATTCTCTACCAGCAGGGCCAGGAGCATGCTCCGGAGGGGGGCGCATTGTACGGCATTACCAAGACAATGGGGCCATATGGGGAACAGAAGGATCTCCCGCTCGCCTTTTCAGCGCACAACAAACGGTGCAGCATATTATGCGTGGCAGCGGTCACTTTAGGGTTACAGTTTTTAGCATAACAACTGATGAAAAAGGGAAAGTCATTTCATCCCCATTTAGAGCTATTATTGGCACGACGCGAGGGGGTGAGATTTATGGGTTTTGAACAATACCCTTCTTGGTCAACATACTGACGATGGCTCGGGCAGAGATAATGGTACCACATCATGTTCATCAAATCAACATCATGTCAAAGGCGGCTGCTCCGTTGATTTGTGTACGTTGACTCCTGGGCCACGTGAAATCTCATTTTTCCTTTCTTTCTACTTCTTTAAATGCATATTTGACACACAATAGAAAGCTAGAATAATAACAAGGGTAACAAAACACATGTATGTGTCGATTTATCTTGTTGACAAGTCCAAGAGAAACAAATGTGAGCGTGTGCAAACACAAACGAGGCGGCCGTGACGTCACATGCAGGGCGCTACAGAATGATGCAATTGTAAATGTCTGAACATCTTGTGTGTTGATTGGAGCATCGCAGATCTTGTGATGGTAGACTGCAGTTCCAATCCATTCCCGGTGTATGGCATCTTCACACACAGTCAACAAAGCAGGAAAAATCATATGGTGAAGTGTTGCTTGATCTACGACAACCGCATCAATGCCAAGAGACGTTTTTTTTTCTTTTTTTTTTTCTGAGAGGATGCTTTAAATATCCTCTTCAGTGAACGGCTGGATTCTCCTGAGATTGTGCGGAAACTTTAATGAATTCAGCTCAAGACGTTTCATTTATTCAAAACAAGTACTTGTGCATGTCTTTTGGTTTTTAAAAAATAATCTAAAAGTTGCAAAAGACATGCTATTGAAATCATTATTGGTACCTATGGTGTCAATAATTATTCTGCATGTAATGAATTTTCTATCCTCATGATCTGGCTCGTAATGGATTTAGGACACCAAAGGGTCCTCTAAAGAAGATGAGAGCCTATTGATCCACAAGATAAATGCTCTTTAGGATGTTAATAGTCTAATTTGCTTTAATGATTTCTCCTAGCACTTCCCCAGTCAAGGACAGGATAATATACACTTAAAAAGGCATTTCAAGCAGAAGCACAGGCAACTGGACGCTTCCTGCATAAAAATGTAGGGCATTTGAGTCGAATGTTTGAAATTGATGATCAACCCCACCATTAGTTTGTCT
The DNA here is from genome assembly GCA_016806645.1 of Ophiodon elongatus. NCBI lineage: Eukaryota > Metazoa > Chordata > Actinopteri > Perciformes > Hexagrammidae > Ophiodon > Ophiodon elongatus. The sequence goes on from JACSYO010001669.1 coordinate 3,586,979, forward strand.
TTATTTGCTTCCTTCCAAGGTAATTATCATGGATTAATGTTTTTCTGGAGTGTCATGCGAAATAACATTAGCGGTATCCATTTCCAGAATAACCTGCCCAGGTCTAATAAGCAGAATAATAATGCTTGCAGGTTTTTCTTTGATGTGGCACTAAAGCGCACATTGAACACATGGTCTGTGGGATGGATGGTTGATGCATTATTTAATTAATTAGCTGTCAATTATCAAACACAAATTATCCTGAAGATGTTAGTGCCATGTCTTGTAATTGTTAATTATTTGTGTGAGGAGATCACAGTTGTTGTTTTTTTTATCTTAAAAGGAACAGCTTTTTAGTGTATCTAATTTTAAATATTGAATAATGTAAATTTGAATGTGTCTTTTTTTAATGAGCCCTTCCAACACATTCTGTTAGTAAATCTTTGCTCTATGGCTATAAGTGACATTTTAGGATTTTAGCCCATCACCAGAGCAAATTTTAATCTCAGACAAAGGCAGTGTAGTATGACACACCAGAGACAAGATGAGCTATTGCTTTAGCAGTTTCAGGCATAAATGACATTGACTTCTGGGAGATGGAACTCTTTAACATGCTCTGCACCAACTGAGTCACATCTGCCGTTGACAAACAGCTAAGGAGTAACCTGAGTCTATGTTCTCTTTACTGGCAATTTTTACATTTTATCATTGAAGTCAATGAGCCAATCTGCAATTTACGCCGTGGAGAGCGGGATGAGTGTATTCAGAACCCGGTCACACACCCAATCTCCTACTAAAGAGCAGCGATAATGTAATAATGCCTCACTGATGTGCCAGGCAGTAATGGTGCTGAACATCTCCCATTCATCCAACACTACCTGATCATTGCTTTAACGGTATAATACATTACGGCTGGAAATAGCTGTAAACCTCCAACTTTATCTTGGGAATGTGCACTCCTTTTTACCTCAGGAAACGTTCCTGTCCCTCGGTAATAAAAGGCAGAGCTATCAGGATGAAATGGAAAAGAGATTGAAACCCCTCTGTCTCTGACAGGCAATGCACAGATACACAGAGTATGGCCTTTTTTCTTATTTTGTAGCCTACAGGCTGTTTGTATTATTATGAAAATAGGTATTATGATCTTACGCTTCCTCCCAGAAGAAAACGAAAAACAGGAGATGTCTGCCCCCCCCCACCCTTATGGCTGTAAAGTAGGTCTGATTGACCGTTACTTCACTCTGTTTCTTAGCCCTGTCAATTCTTCCTTCCTTGACAAATGACACTTAGCCGTCTGTCAATAATGGCCCACGTAAATGTGCTTAAATGGGCCAGGGCACACCAATGTTATGGCTGTTCATCCTATTTAAATTACTTTCTGCCTTACATAATTACAGAAACCTGGTATAAGAGGGTAGTTCAAGCACAGAGGCAGCGTAATGTATAGAGGTGACGGGGCAGAGATGCATACAGTACTAAGCCATGTTACTTAAGGACATAGAAAACATAAATGACACACTGAACAAAGCTTCCTGATAATTGAGAAAAGACAGAGGCGCAAGAAGGTGATACCAGCCATTAACCTTATATCAGGCCATTTTGTAAATCAATGTCACTCACATTTAATAACAAGTGTAATCAAAGGAATTATGCAAATTTAATTTGATGCCTCTTGCATTATGCAAATCTCAGCCAAATATAATGAATCCTGACACCTGACCAGTGCAGTATACAGCATGGGTGGTTCTCATTGTTAAGGACTGACTGCTGACAGTAGTTGGAGAAAAAGACTGAGGAGAAATGGATAAAATGCACGAGAGATCATCAATTATATTATTGCTACTGACTATAATGAGTAACTGATGTGTGTTTATGTTTTGTGTTCCGCATTTGGTTGCTATAATATGAAGACATTTAAATTTGCTATGATTCCATGTTCAAGCTACGCTGGATGTTATTAAAAGGTCTTTGTGTAAATTTGTCTAGCGATTTAGAAAATGTTTCTGTAATGGATTGAACACACTGAAATACAAGAAGGAAAACAAACCGCAAATGTCTGCCGCAGAAGCAATTTTCTGTGTATTGTATTAGTGACCAACATGTCTGCATGACCCACCGACTCTGACAACAACCCCACAGACACACCGTTACAAGTGGTTCATAATAACAAGGGGACTCCTCGCATCGGATGCAGTCAGCTGGTTCAACTACAACCAAATGTTACGGAGTAAAACAGCATGTCATGCTGCAATTTGACACGGTAAAATAAGATTAGATGAGATCCGTTTCAAAGTGTAGGAAGTGCAGGAAGTGCAGAGGCTGGCTTATTCCAGTATACAATCTGCAACATACAGAGCAAGAGGAGGCGTGTTGAGGCATGAACATTGACACACTTGCAGAATAATCTGCTTTTGAAGGATGCTGCCACATATTTTATATTTATCCTTCAGTCAATTGGAAAGCATTGTATAATACAAGATATATACTGTATATATATATATATATATATATATATATATATCTATGTATATATATATATATATATATATATATATATCTTGTATTAAACAAGATATATATACATACATAGTTTTTTTACTGCGTTGCTTTAATTTATTAATTCTGTTTAGAGGGCCACTAAAATTCAGTCTAAATAAATCTGAAATCCTTGACAAAATTATGGAAAAATATGTCTAAAATTGTATTCATGAATGTTGATCTAATAAGAGAAAAGATCGATTGATGCATGGATAGATAGATCTAGATTAAGATTAGTCTATATTATGGATCTAGACTAAGACCAACAATAAAGCTGAAATGATTGGTAGGTCATTCAATGATGTAATTGACCGAAAAATGTATCTGCAACATTTCTGATAATTGACTAAACATTTAAGTAATTTAAATCTCTGCTTCCAGCTTGTGAAATACATTTTTTTTTTTTTAAATGTTTTGACTCCTTGTTGGATAAAACAAGTCTTTTGAATGGACTAACTTTGGCATTGTGGAATTTGCATTGGGAATTTTTGCAATTTTTGAACATTTTACAGACTGAACTGTATAAACAATCAAGATAATAGAGTGTTCCAGACTTAAAATTGGGATTAGTTGTAACCATAATCAATAAATAAAAAAGAAACGCTTCCACCTGAAGTCATTATAATTTTAGATAAGTCGTGGCTTCTTTCACTCAACTGTCAGTTGTTTTTCTCAGAGGCTATACAGCAGGAATTGTGTGCCTCAGATGGTGTGTGCCACTAAAGAGTGTGCACCACTCTAGGAGTAAAATGAGCTTCGATCTGTCCCAGAGGTAGCCCATCAAGAGGTGGGGAGGTTAGTTGGTCGTCACGGCCATCTAGACCCTGGCCTGTGAAAGCCTGCCAGAATCAATGCTAATTATGCTGCCATCTGCGAGGTGCCTGCGCTAGGTTGACACCTGTTCACTTCCAAGTGACGCACAGAAACTTCAATCAAGCCGGGAAACAAGACGCTAACACTGCTGAGGAGGGAAATGATTGGTAAAAGTATTGACAGTGATGACGGTTGGTGGATAACCAACTGTGGACGATACGGTTGTCATACCTGAAGCTGGCTGGGCAACATATGAAAACTTAGCTCAAAGTGTAGTCTAGAGCATCACTGTTTCTGAGATGCTACATGAACTGAAAATGTCTAATTGACCCTTCCACTCTGTCAGCGCAGTCGTTTCTCTCCTGAAATCCTAACTCAGTCTCCGCGTGTGATAAATGTCCCGGGGCTATAGCAACACTGTCCCTTTCCAGCTAATTTATCATGCAAAGACAATCAGTCAGAGGACTTGATTAATATTTTCTGGGGGATCTTTTCAACTTTGGAGGCTGATCTAGCCAGCCACATTAGGCAGAGTGGTTGCAAGAGGAAACCAATAAACTAGGTTTGGCTGTTTGCTCACTGAGACCGGGGGCCTGTCAATTCTTTGCCCCTTGAAAGAGATCTGCCATTAAGGTGACATGAGAAACAAATGAGGCCAATTTCTCCTCCAATGTCCCATCTGATATGTCAATAAAGGCCCAGCAGCCGCAGGATGCTCCGAGATGGATTTTTCCTTGCAGCTAGACAATCAGTGGAATACATCTAACTTTCCTCCGATAGGTGAATCACTCAGACAAAACCAATGGACTAGCGTTAAGTAGCAACTGCAGATCTGGTTTCAGACAAATATATGAATGAGATTTACTTCCCAGGTTTTGTTTTCCATCTTACAAGATAAGATAAGCCAGGCAATGCATTTGAATTATGTTTGTCTTTTGCGGGGTATAAATCTGGAGCCGGACCAGACATCAACATCTCTCTTACAGCGACGTGTTGCAACAAAAGATTTCATCTGTATTTTTGTTCCGTCATGACATCAGGCTGTAAGAGGTTGATAAAAAGAAAATGCATTCTTATAAAGCGGAGGCATTTTCTGTCCCACACGGCAGGTGGATTGACACAGCTGACTAGAAGCTAAATCCTCAAAAAGTCGAAAAAGTGGCTTTATTAATTTGACCAGCTGTTAACCATAGAGAGCAGGATTCCTGCCTCTTTTATTGTACATGGAAAAATCTGGTTAGGGTAGAAAAAGTAAATACTAAGAGCAAATAAATGACTGTTCTGCACACACATCTTTCTATAATAGCTTGCAAATTAACAAAGTAAATGGTGGTGCAGACCGGTGTTTCACCCAGCCTCAGTGTAGGACTGACAAACAGAAATTAGAATAGATCACAATTAGAAACATTACAGACCCACATGTGATTGCGATACTTATATGTGGAATTATAGCCTCATCTGCTGAGCCGCAGCATCGATAGGCATTCATTAAGTATGCAGCTCATAAAGTCAAATGTTTTTCGATAAATATCATGGGAACGAGGCTCGAGATACTCAACATTCAGAGCCTTACAATGGCAGCATATGTTGAGGTGGATTGAGTCCTCGGGCTCCAATCTGGCTTTCTCTCCCTCGGACTTAGAAGATAAATTACGTGGGCTATTTTTCCATTATGTTAATCAAAACACTCGCCATATGCATTACTATTATTAGATTGGTAACAGAAGACATCCTGTTTTCAATGTGAAATTGTGAGACTGAGCCTTAATTGATCACACAAACAGTTTTAGGATAGTCAAAGATAATTCAACAGCTGGCCTTGTTTATATCTCTTGTTAACACGTTATATATGTTTTATGGGGTGTCAATTGATGTTGTTTCATATTACAGCAGCATCCTATTTACAAGGATGCCTCAGTGTGCAATGAGAAGCATGAATGACAAATAAGGTAATCTCACTTGATTTTTGAAACAATACAATATCCATTGCAGTTACTTTTTTTTCCCAGAGCCGTTTATGTGCTGTTGTTGTGTGTGGAGGATGTGGTTTATGTGACTTTAAGTAAAACAAACAAAACAAGTGGTGCAGTTCTGGCACTTAAAAGGGTCTGAGAATGTGTGTTGGCCCACCTGAGCCGTGCAAATTGTTTTCGAGATACACAAAAGGTCTCAGGCACCATCTTAAATTCCAAGGTTGCACTTACAGCCTGCTGGACGTCCTTGACTGGAGCCAGACGCAGGTCTAGAGAGGGCCGTTTGGCCAACAATGTCATTGTTATGGCCTTTGTCATCTCAATTAGCAGGCGGGTGCTAAAACACAAAGCTCTAAATGGTGGCATCAGTGTTAACCTGGGACACAACACACTGCCCATAAACCCCAGCACTTATGCCTACTGCTGACCGTGCTGTTTGTCTCTCATTACCTTCCGGCTGCAAAACGGGGCCCAGAGGTTACACTAATGACCCACTCTTTCACAAAGTTACTGCAACTACTGTTCCTGTCAGATGGAAGTATGAAATAAAAGTTATCGTCTGCACACAATCCCAGCCAATCCGCTAGATCTGTCAGCAGTTTGAATGCTATGTGGTTTAGGTGATACAGTGAGCCCCTGTAAAGAAAGAAAGTGTGTTTCCACGGTTTGAAACAATGGCTGATTAAATTAGGCCCATTTTAAGGTCAATGTATTTCTTTAATCAGTTGTCCCTTTTGATCATCCCTGGGAACAGGGCTCCTCAAACTCAGTCCTCGGTAATTGGTCCTCCTTACTGGCTCACTGTCTGTACTCATATGCTCACGGTTTAATGTTTCCAGCATTTTCGGCACAGGCAGAGCACGTAATGCTGTGCATGTTTAACAGTCATTTCCATAAGTAAGTGCAATTTCTGTACAGTTTGTTCCTGTGTAATGAAGTGAAATCTTGTTTGTATTCCCCCTATTTCACATGGAAACCCACTCAAGCAGCTACGCAGGAATTAAAGCGGCTAAAAATTAAAAGAAAAAAAAAAACAGCACTATCTTTAACTAAATGTCACACTATTAGGAAATAAAATCAATTACTTGCATACTAAGTAGTTCCTTTTTTGCCATTTCTGATTTTATATTCGGAAAGAGCTTTTTTTCCCCCTCATTGTTATTGTCTGAGTCTATAAGTGACCTTAACAAGAAAAAATGCAAATGATGTGCAAGAGAAAATGGCTAACATTTATTTATCCTCGCTGTTCTCTTGTCTTGTTGGTGTCATTAGAACAGTTCGCTGCGTCCCATTCTCTCCCATTATCTCTGCTATCAACGCAGCACAGCAAGATTCCAGCAGGGCTATAAATACTTCCCCTGGACCACATACGGCTAGCACATCATCTCCCAGACACAGCTTAATGATGGAAAAAAATCTAATGTCTTTTTGCCCCCTTTCTTCCTCACATTCTCACAACACCATGAAAAAAAGTCAGCCAGCTTGCAGAAGTTCCACACACATTTAGTCGGGAAAAAAATACATTTGCACCTAAGTATCGGCGACGTCTTAGAAGGTGTGAGAGGAAATGATAGATGTCTGTCTTGATCATCCACTGGCACAGGTTTTTGTCGATTGCACCAGGGTCACCGACGCTGGCTCCGCAAATCCATTAGAGCGAGAATGCAAAAAGGACACTTTATCTGAATTCATTATAAATGGATCTATATCTTATGTTTAGGGCCAAGGACACGATTTGTATCACAATGCAAATATCTATCATTAAATGTTGACAGTTCATTTTTCCTGGCAAAGAAAGAAAAATGTTTTCTGCGCAGCACTCTTTCTGTGCTGTTCTTTTCCTGATAAGGCGCCACCAAAGCAGTTGAAGCTGATTTGTTGTCCAAATTGAATGGTTTGTCATAATTTCATAAGGGGAAAGTATCCAGTTTCATGATTTGCATGTATTGTAACATTACAGGTGAACAGTATGACAAATATCCTGAACTATAACCAGCAACGTGAACACACTGCACACCAGATTGCTTGTATGCATTTTTGTGATATTAGGAAAAACAATATCAGGAATCTGTGTGGTTTTTAGTCAGATATATCCAATAGTAAATAAGTTTTGAAATGAATACAATTCAAATACAATACATAAAAAAGACGTGTGGCGCAAACAGCAGTAAAACAATGAGGAAACTTTTTTTACAAAAAGTTACTGCTTGCTACTTCTGTGTTCGCATCAAATCAACACCTGTCCAACCTCTCCTTCATACAAACTGACACGTCATCATTTTTGTGCACTCGCAAACTTGTAGGCACTTTGTCCGATGCAGGGAGTTGAATTGCTGAGCACATGGCTGGGCATGTCAGTCAAAGAGCAAAAGGAGCATCCCGTTGTGTTGCTATCTAAATAATGGCTATAAAGCGTAGCTAACGGTGTCCTCTGAAACGTGCTCAGGTGGAAAGAACTAGACAAACAGAGACAGCCACCGCAGTGCTCCCTGACACAGAGGACAAAGTGAGGGCCTCATTTCCTCCCTCTAATCAGTGTTTACATCCACCCCAGTGCCAATGGCTGGTGACTGAGCAAGACGTGTATCAATCACCAAATGCAACCTAGCCGGGCAGGACACACTGATACACAAACTCACAACAAACACACAAACACAATGAGACACAAATAGACACACACCAGCCTGGTACCAGGGATAGCAACTCACTCTCATCTTAACCTCTTCCTCTTCTATTGTGTCCTCTTTTACTCTCCCTCTCTATCTCTATCTCGCCCTCTCTCTCTATCTCTCTCTCTCTCTCTCCCTCTCTCTCTAATGGGTGCAGAGAAATTACAGCTAATTAAGGATGTAAATGGTGGCGGAGAGTGACTTCTAATTCTGCATTAAATTGTCTCTTACCTCAGCAGAAAAATTTATCAGAGGAGGCAATGTCAACTTTTACTGGGGTGGGTTATTTGCATTTCTCCATGCATTAATTCTGGGATGTGCAGCGCCTACAGAGCCAAACAGAGGGCATGAACTGCATCCCAGCAACCGGTAGGCATCGGAGTGGATGTTATTGCTCCTCTCACCCTGTGGTTTCCTTGCTCTTTTCACAAAATAATTGCTGTACAAGACGCACTAGGAAGCATAGCAGGCAAAGACAAACACACGGAGAAATGTGCGTGTGCCAAGTCTGTAAACTGCTGTCACTTACTTCGCTCCACAGATGTTTACAAGGTCACAGCATGGCCATAAAGACTGAATGCATGCAGGGAACACAGCTCAATGTGAGGAGCACAACCCCAGGTTAAGCGTTGTAGTCGAGCGCATTAATTATCTTTGCGGCAATTCTTGAGGTGAAAGCAGCAGATTTGAGACGCGGCCAACAGAAGCGGTCTTCACGGACCGCAAAGTCAGAGGGCACGCCAGCAAACATGTGGTAGGTGCCAGGCTGCAGGGTCTGAGAGCTGGGCACCAGGGATGAGAATGATTAGAGATTTATTACAGCTTTTCTGCAAAGTCATGCCGTCAGCCATATGTAGCACTGACACGGAGGATCTATGTATAAGACATCCAAGCAAAAATTACAGACAACAGATAAAATACTCCTCAGCTACGACCTCACAGAGGCCCAAAGATTGTGTTTGCGCCTGACCATTGATTGACCCCCAAGTGAAGGACCTCATCATTCTCTCAGCTGTTCCTTCGTTTCATCCAGCTCAATCCATTTACATTTAAGAACAGCTCTGCTCGGCCTAATTAGTTCCATGGCTCCATTAGTCTACATTGTGGTCAATCCATTCATCACTTTGCATGTTAGTTAAAAGCCCATTTCTCTGATCCTGTCACTGTGCTCTGCCTATTACTGTTCTTTTTTCTAGTAAGGACAGTGAGAGGGATTATGGGAAACTAATTACCAACAAGATGACATCAAAATAGGCCCAACCTTATTAGTGACTTGTGGATACTGAAATTTAGGTCTGATAAATGGTATATTATATTTAATTTCCACATGACAGAACTAATGGGGATATGTATTTTGTCTGCTAAAGAAGCTGAAAGTGTTTAGATAATACATGTAAAACAGGAGACTTCACATAAGGGAGGAAAATAAAATAAAGAGTAGAACAGAGAGAGAGAGAGAGAGAGAGAGAGAGAGAGAATAAGAACGACAGAGAGAAAGAGAGGTGGTAATGATCCCTGCATTGAGAGACTTGGCTCACCCACTGGCATACTGGCTCGTATGGTCCACTGGCTCCAAACTTGCTGAGGTCTAAAACTCGCATTACGCCTCAAAAAAGGCAGGCAACCAGGACCTCAACACACTAAAGCTAATTAATTCTCATACATAATGAGACATTATCATGTTTGATGTACAGTTCACATACTCTCAGGGTGCTCTCTGCTATCAGGACACAAACAGTCTGACAAAAAAACGAAACAATCAGGTGGAGATGACAAGACTCATTTAGGAGATGAAGTTGTCATGTCAAAACGATGCGAAAGTGACCTCAGCGTCTGCTCAAGCATTTATTTTTGGTCAAATTGTTGTTGGTTTACAAATGGAGGCATCCCAGTTCAGAAACAAAATGCTACGGAGAGAATTTAAAGCAGAGGATCCTGGAGAGTTTTGCATTTATATTCCTTGTGTTTGAGTAGCTCTGCTGTTTCCTTGGTTGATTATATCCCATTGGTATTCACTTTACCATTGCCAGGTCATCACCACTTTACGTCTGCCGAAGACAAGTGCAGCGAGGATGATTCTCAGGGTGATTCAATGTCTGGTACAGTCCCTGAAAGCGGAACTCATTTCCAGGCCAAGCTACCCTGGAGTCCCAGCAGGGAGACATGAAGCAATCTCAGGCCCGTGATGCCCTCCCACAGTACCTGCTGCCCTTTCACTCCCACATCCTTCCCTTTTATCGGGAATCTATTTTCCCTCTCCCCCCTGTAAGGTAACTCCATCTGAAATTTTACATCTCCCATCTCTCACTCTCTCTGGTTTCCTCTTCCCATGATGGATGAGCTCCACACTCTGGGGTGTCTCAGCCTGTCCATCATGCCCTGCGATTAGGAATTAAAAATTGCAGACGTTTCACAATAGCCACCCCCATTTCCCTCCAACTCCCCCTTCCCCACGCTCCGCCACAACCCTGCCTCTCGCACAACCACACCTGCCACATCATCACTGCCACCGCCATAACCGAAAGCCATCGCCGCCATCGCCGCCATCAACACTATGAGCCTAACGCACGATCCCCACCTCAGATGCACCAAACACCTACATTCATCTAAGTGGGAAAAAAAACATAATTTATTTTGTACTTCCCAGATAATTTACTTTTTTTTCTTTCCTTTCTACAGGAATTCTCCATTTCCCTATAAAATGAAAATTCATCTAGAATTACATCTTATGTCATCATTATGTTTATTAAGCGTGGATGATGTATATGAACAGCGCTGGCTTGCCGCTGAGTGCTTAATGATGCATAAGATTAAGCCGAGGCTCTCAGCTGCGCTGTGACTCCCCTCTGGTACCCATACTGCCGAGGCATGCTGGGAGTACAAGCTCCAAACGGCCATCAGGTGAAAGGAACTAACATCTCTCTTTTTGTCTGTGAGTGAGGCTGAATGTGGTGTGTACTTATGTTTTGTGCACACCGCTGAATGGGAGTGTGTTCCTTCCTGAGCACATGTAAGAGCTGCAGAGGAATGGTATGCCATCAACGTGCTTTATAGCATCTGTCCACCTCTATTAGAAATAACTTGCTTTTGCCTTGCTCACTGTGCTCCTATCATGCTGTTTTCTCTATTTCATCCTTTTCTCGTCTCTGCCCCTCTATCCATCCCTGGACCCCTTCTCACTGTGTCCTTCCTCCCTTCATTTCTCTTCTCCCCTTCCCTCTGCCACACCGCTGTTTTGCCGCAGCAGTCTATGACAAAAACATTATCCTTCTGCTGCTAAACAATCCAATAAACCTCTCCACAGGGAGGAAGTTAACCTCTTGTCTGTTCGACTGATGCCTTCCAGACCACGTGACGGCTGCCACAGTAAATTCAAATCATTAGTCTCCTTGCCCCCCATCAGAGAAAAAAACTTCTATTAGTAATGGAGACCTCGTAAGAGACCTTCCGCGGAGAGCACTGCCTTCCCAATTCCCAGTGGAGAAATCCAGCGCAAAAAACTAATTCTACTTTTAATAATCTGTCATCAAGACCAGAGGCAGTCATAAATTATGTGGGGAGCATGTGCGAGAGCGAGCCACAAGAGGGAAATCAGGGTAGAAAATCAAAGCCCAAGTTTGACAAACTTTCCTGGAGATAAATAATAACTTACAAACCGGATTAGTTGTTAAGTCACAGCTGAGCGCACAGTCAAGCCATTCCAATCAGCCAATGCAGATGAAGAATTTATAGGAAGAGCTCATCATTTGTTTTCCGACTCTCCTCCCTCTTTTTATATGCATCCCACCTTTTCTCATTCCTGTCTACTTCAATCGTATTATATTCAGGGGTTGTTGTCACACCCTGGTTGTATCCTTAACTCCTTGTGTGCCACACAAAGGACTACAAGTAAAAGCGTTTCTAAAGGTGACAGATTTTTTGTTGTACTGGGATGGGCTGAGGCCTAAAGATGACAGAAGAAGGAATGTCTGGCCTGTGTTGAAAAGTAAATACAAGGGAACACTAGGGTCACCTCACCAACTGCAGCATGATGGGGTCTCCGGACCTTAATTGACCACTAAAACAAAGGAAATCATCATGGGAGAGGTATGTTGAAAGTAAAAGACACGTTTGATACATGACCAAGGTGCTTTGAGGGAAAAGGCTATCAGCCGCAAGGGTCTGCTCTTTGTTCCTGTGTCAATATCTCTGTAAACTATCGACATGCATCATAATCGTTCCCTTCTATCAAGTGCAGACTAAAGAACAATCTCCATTAGGTGACAGCGCCCCGGCAGGTTGATAAATGCTCCCTGACGAAAGGGAAGGAATTGCGTAAAATAAAGAGGCATGTTCCAACAAGTCTTGTCAAAATGGTATTGATTTAATCATCTGCAGAAATACACATTCTTGGTTAGTGTAGCGTGCAGCAGAGATGGCAGCCGCAGCAGAAGCTGGGATACGCTTTACAGTTGTTGACGCGGAGACGCTCTCCCTCATTGGCTTTGCAGGTGATGAAACACAAGCTGAGCTGCGCTCTAATTTTTTTTCCCTCACTCCCTCGTCAATCAGATGTTATTCTAACAAAGTGTCTGAAAATCTCCTTTCATATTTTTATTTAGGACCAACAAATATAACTTAATGCGAGTGGGCGAGACTATATGTAACGCGCCGCTGTGGCCAGCCTTCTCCTTGGCCTCTCAGCAGAGTGCAGAGGCGATAGATAACAATAGCCCTCCATCATCCAGACACACCAATGGTATTCCAGTGGCTGGAGTGAGCTGGCCAGAGGTCTGGGAGTGTTTATTTAACATCGGGGTGTTGGAGAGAGTGTCTCACCTTGGGACAAATGGATCCCCTCTCCTTCCTCCTTTGGCAGCCTCAGAGTAAACACCATGGCAGAAAACTGGAGGTCTCATTGCTCTGAAGTACAAGTTCATCAAGCAGGTGGGTAGGTTCATCATTGGAGGATGGAGCACCTATAAAACATAACAAAACGTGTCTGTATAAATACCCATGTCGCTCATATAGCTGTGATGTAAACAGTACAAGAGACTGCTACCTCCTATGACAGAGTAAAATGAAAATCTAGCCTGAAATCAAAGCAGTGACAGTGGCCGCAGAGGCAGTTGTTTTCTTACAATTGTAATCATTTAGAAGGTTAAAGGGGGTGTTATTATCTCTGCACAGCCCATCTGAGCAGTGATGAGGTGAACACAAATAATGTGCGTCCCCAACAGAAGGAAGATGTGTGGCTGTGGCCGCTGGGGGTTGGAGACAATCCCACAGTGACCTGACCTTGACATGTCTGAGTGAAATGGTGGCGGAGGCTAATACCTCATCATATTGAGTTTGACTTTGAGCTCACTGTGGTTGACACCATAAAACAAAGGATAACAGTGTGGACAAATAGTCGTAAACTATGGACAATTAACATACAGTGCTTCTATCAAATAAAGCATGTGGTTTGCCTTATTATGTTGAGGAAATATAGAAAGTGACAGAAAAACAGAAAATTAAATTACAATATATTAAAGATCACTCTAAAAATAAATTCTATAACTTGTGAATAATATTGGACAGAATACAGGAAATACACCTAAGAGGTTTTTGGATGCCTAAGCTAACAATGTGAAGAGGACACAGTTTTTATCTGACAATAAAACCTCGAAGCCAATGGGATGGAATCATACATGACCACATCATAAAATGTCTACATTACAAAAAGAATGAAATGTCCACTTCTCTGAAATCAGGATATAACTCATCATATCAAGCCCAGACTGAAGCTTCAGACATTATTCAGTCCAGGAGGACAAGTGGAGAGGTGAGGGAGACACCTCATGTGAGCATAGACCTTTATATATTACCTCCTGCTCCAAAGTAAGGACAAAGGGAATGAAGATGACTACCCTGTCACAGGGAAAAAACAGATGAACCAGACAGACCTGACTGAACTGTTCACTTACCGCAACCTGGGCCTCACACAACACAGTGCAACCTAACTTACATTTTTTTTATGTATATTTTTGATCAATAGCCATTCTACTGGAGTATGTTCACCCATGCCTTCTATCTGCTTACAAAGAATGCCAAAAATATATTGAGCAATTTTATCGTTTTTTTGAAGGTTATTAATATTGCGTTGTGAAAATAAGTAAGACAGACTGTTAAAATGTAGATTATACATATTCTATATCCGGTTTATAATTCAGGGTTATCATTCAGGATTATTTACAAACCAAAATAAAATCCAGCCAGTATTTAGCTTGAAGCTAGCTAGCACTTTGCTTCCTTGCATTTTCTCTTCAGTTCAGTTAGCATGATGATAGTGAACTGTGTTCTGAACTACTGTAACACTGACAAGATGTGTAGATTTCCAATAGAAGACCTAAAATAATTTGCTCTGCTTGATCGTTCGACATGAAGTGAGTAAACTGCATCATCAGACATATTTGCTGGTTGGTTAGCCAAATAGAGGCTTGTTTTGTCCACAATTTTCCCTGTCAAGCTCGTCATTGTGTTGTGCCATTTCTCAGGTCACAGAGCAAAACACGAAAAAAAAAAATAAAGGAACAAGAAAACACAAATATCAGATATGACAGGTAAAGCCTCAACATGCGCTAATATTCATATTGAATGGCTATTAGATGAATACATCACTTAGGGCTCTCCAGTCCTCTAATACTTAAGGCAATCTTAATCTTTATGTCGATAATGAAGATGTGTGTGATATCAACTAGTCAGGGTAATTAATAGGAATGTCAGTGACATTGTATTAATAGCATCATGCATAGCATCAATTTAGCGTAAATTGTCGTTTTGACAAGCCGTTTTAATTAAAACTATCGCACAAGAATTAAAGGACCGTGGTCGTCATTTTGGGAGACTATCAAATAATGTTACCATCTGGTATTTTTTGCATGTCTTCTCCCCGCTAATTATAAGTGATACTCAAAAGGTTAGAGGCAGATGCAGTGATCACCACCATACTGTCCCTGCAATAACCCACAGGTCGTTACACTATACATAGTGAAGATATGATCGCCTGCTGTTCTATTATGATGACGGTAATTATGAATGACCACGACTATGAATGCCTTAAGAAGACCACTGACATTATTCTATCGTCACATGATGTTTCACGCAATTTTTCCCGTTGTTTTCTTCTCAAACCTACAAGGTCATGTGATAGCTCAAACCAGAATGCAGTTCAGTCTTCAGTGAGCGGTGATCTAGCCCAGGAATCAATCTTCCTGACCACTCTCAGAGCCCAGGAGTGAGCTCAATATGGGCTCAATTCCTGTGGGCTGCTCCAGGGATGAATTGAAATAGCACTCCTGTACAGTAGTCTGACAGACAGTCTTTACAGGAAACGTTGCTTTTTGTTCATTCAAATGCAGAGCGAGAAGGCGCACAAGAGCTTCTCTGCATGTCGGTGGGTTTTCACAATTCTGCAGAGGTCACCTTCATGATGACTGCAGAGGATGATGCTGCTCATCAATGCTGCACCGCGTCAAGGGGTTTGAAATGTGTAACATTTTAGTTGCAGTAATGGAATAATGTATTTTGCGTATACTGAGTGAGCAAAAAGAAGGACTTACGGCACTTTTTCACTTCCACGATGATACAGTGCTGAAAATGTGAAATCGGCATAATTACTGTTGCAAAGTTACATATAGAGAAAGGTTCAATACATTTATTTCTTCCCCATACTGATTCAGATACCTGAACTTGTGCGTTAAAAGCAAAAAAGTTAATATCTATTATCATATCTATTTTATAATGCTGTAAAAACTCTTTTTTTACAAGATTACATTTGAACACATTACGATGACCTTATGATTTACCTTCTTCTAATACTCATTTTTACTGAATGGAGCCGGAACGCATCATAATGTAACACAATGGAACCTCCGTTACTTAGCTACGCAGGAATGTGCTGCCTATCGGCCGCTAACAGCTAGCATTGACTAGTACTACCACAGGTGTGGAGTACTAGTTTGCACATGTGCAGTATCTACCAGGCAGGATGTCAGCCAGCGAGTGACACATGTTGTTGTTGTTCCTGTGTACGTTAGCGTAAATGAGCTGATAAATTATATAACGTGATATCGGATTGACGCATTGACACACAGATACCCTATGCAACATTTTAGGATGTATCAGGAGGCATTTCCGATACTAGTATTGGTATCAGAATAACTCTAGTTCCATAGAATCCTGATCAGTCCAACAGTTAGGGCATGTTAACAGCCAAGTTGTATTTCTTTGACTGTAGTTGTGCAAAGTATGTTAACTGTACAGACTTTGTAGTGGTAGTAGGAACAAATATGGTGGTATGGTATATTTGGCAGTAATTTGCCCATCTGATGCTGATTTGTGCCGGTCTGATGCTCACAGCTCTTTTCATACGTAGCACAAAGCTGGCCTCCTTCTGCTAGTGGAAGGACTGTAAACTATTATGAAATGCAAATACACATATTGTGTCATCTGGAAGCTCTTTAAATAGTCAGTAGTTTCTGTTCCTTGGTTGGCAACATTATTGTTTTTTAAACGATTATGTTTTGTGGCAATTGAACCGGAAATGTTTGTACTAGGCCAGAAAAAGTTTTGAAAGACACTTTGACACATGTTTCATAAGACATTAAAAAGGTAGATATCTAAACAGCTAAACATGTTTGAACCCTTGGTTAGTTGGTTCAGCTACTGTAATGCATTGCTAGTATGCAACTACATAAATAACATATAGCAAATACAATTTGCAATTTACTGTAAATAGATTCTACAATCATATTTGAAAAGTGATTTGCTGAAACTCAAACCTCCATACAATTAAAATATCATCATAAATGAAAGCTCATATTTCAACAGTTCAAACGTACTTACGGAAAGCTAAATCAGTGAGTGAGTGAGTGAATGAGTGAGCGAGTGAGCGAGTGCGTGAGTGAGTAAGCGAGCAATAGATGAGTCAGGTGAGAGCGTGATGGAGTGAGTAAATGAATGAATGTAGCGAGTAATTGCAGCAAACGAGAGTGTGAGCAGCCTGACCTCTTTGCTGACTTGTGTTTTCAGTCACTCTTCCTGGTTACTATGCGTCATGCTTTGTTTCATCTGACGTGCAATTATTTTTCCCATTAAATACACAACATGTATTTCACTTAGTTTTTCTGAATGAAATTTCAATCAGAGGCCATTACACTCTTCAGACAGAGAAAGTTTAGAAAAATAACAAGACGCAATGGAAAAGAAAATAATGCTCTGTCAACGGAGATGGAAAACACAAAAATAATCATTTGCGCGAAGCAGGTGATGCATATGTTAAAGTGTCAAGAAGCATAGGAGAAATTAATAGCTTTCTGCCATAAGCATTCTCTGATAAATATGATTACATTTGCATACTTCATTTTACTCTTGATCTGCTGTCTCGGTGATTCTTGTGATTCTCGAGCGCCTGTTCCAAAAGGAAAAGTAATTTCCATTACTGCTCAAACATGAAACAAGTATTTCGGGTCTCATTAGGGATTTCCCTGCTGCTCGTCCCCTTGACGTCACAATACAGCAAACATATGTCAGCGAGACCATGTAGGATAATTGTGCATCAAGAGTAAAGGAAATGGTTAAGTTACTTGTTCACGTGGAGGCGACGTTTAATTACCTAGACTATTTCTGCAATGTAAACACGGCAATGTGAATAATGTGTAAATCAATGATTTGAGGAGATGGTTGTCGGGTGGGTGGTGGATGGGTCTTCTAGGGAGTGTTTTGTGCCTCATTAACTTATCAATAAGGCCATCTGACATTGTCCTCTATTTGCCATGATGAGGAAAGCTGTCCATTCCAGTGTAATGGCCTTGTGTTTGTCCCACATCTTGACATGTTGCTTAAGAATCTACACACACACACACACACACAACCTTGGTAACATGGTTCACCTTTACTTTTACATTTGTGTTGAACTCTCATTTTAGTGAAAGTTTCAAGCTATTTTTGAGGTGCCAACTGTAGATCTCGTAGTGGTTTTCCATCATGTTAAGCTGCTTCATCAAGGTGTTGCTCTTGTCGTGTTTATGCCATAGGTCATTGAACATATCGGTGCCCTCTAGTCTGAGTATATGCTTTTTATGTGGCCGGAGACATGCAGTGATTGAGTTATCTTTTTCCAATCCAGTAATGGACCTCAATAGTACACTGCATCTTAGAAGGTGAGCTCTACAGCATCCCCAAGTACTGTGATAAATGTTGCTTTCATATTAAATTAGACCTTTTATCTCTATAAACAGTGGTTACAAAACTCGAGGGGGAAATCTCCGGGTTTCAGTGGTTTTGTTATTATGTACCGTCAATTAACTGCTCGTAAGAAAAGATAAATTAAAAGATTAAGAGCTTGCTTCTGATCAAATATTTCTATGGAATCATTGTTAACCATCTGCACTTCCACATTGTTAACATTTCGCGTCTTTGTCATGGATTGGAATCGACACACGTATTCATGGTCTTCGTATGGTGATTCTCTGGGCGACGTTGTTTGCACTTTTCCCCCGCTGTTTTCCAGTTCAGGATTCCAATTAACCTGTGCAAAGCGTGACGCCAATCACAGGACGCCGTATCGACAACGGGCATGAAAAGAATAATGCTGTTAGGATGATGTAGCTTACTACGGGGGACTCCTCCCTCACTGGTGACAGAGAAGTTTGCTCCAGTCATTTATCAAGTCCTCTCTGGCCACCAAGGGGCTGGCGAGTCCCAGGGCCGCCTGCTGCTTGGGGGGCCAGCATGCAATATGTGCATTTTAGGCCTCTGGTGGGCTGGCAAAAACTGCTGATGTGCTCACTGCTGCTAAGTTTGATGGATTTGTTGTTGTCATTTGCTTTGGTTCTGTTCCCCGCAACAAAACAAAGGGAATCATTAACTCTTTTGTGCTGCATGGGACGTTTATGGGTAAGGGATAATGCAAAACGAGATGGGGTACAGATGGGGTCAGTTGGAGCATTCTGTTGCTGGAGCCTTCCAGAATGGGGCGTTGAACATGCATGGATGATCCTGCATAGAGAGCTGATTACAGAATGATTTAGTGACCACTGATATCCCCTTTCTTTCTCAAGCTCCCATCATCGGGCTCATTTCAGCCGCAAGAGTGCAACTGGCAGTGCTCACCACTTATATTTATAGCCAGTTGCTGTTTAGCACCTCATGCGATGTTCTGGCCAGGCTCAAGACTGAGCCATTACAGTGCATCACCGTTAGAGGCTTGCAGTGTTTACTGATTGTAGGCTTGGCAGAGGACTGCTCTACCATGTGAGACTGCTGCTATGACTGTAAAGCTAAGTGCAATCGACTTCAGAAGTCAACACGGATTTATCTAAACTAAAAAACACTGAGATTCTGTAAAAAAAAGACCTAAATTAAAGCTGATTTCTTTTCTGATCTATTTTCCGATTTCCGTATAAACCGACCTGCGGCAAGTCTCGGACTCACTCCTGTTGGCGTGACGTGTAAAACAACAGCATAGTTGTGCGTGTGTGCGTGTGTGTGTGTGTGTGTAGTCCTGCCTTACCAGGTGTCCCTTTTATAAGAAAGTAAGAAATAAAGTATGAATTGGCCTTAACAGACATCAATTCAGCTCTTTGACTATACCGGCACTGCAGGCTTAGCTGCGGAGCACTTAGCACTGACGTGTGTTGACACCATAACAACGAACAACAATCGGCATTTTCTTGTGACAAAAGTCAAATGGCAAGCAATTCAATGTCCTTTCTTCTCCCTATGCTATATTTCTATAATCTAAACGCACTGAATTCCTCGCGTTTGACCTTTAGAGAAAACAAAACCGATTCCATTGAATGTAAATGATTGTGGATAATTGTACTCGTCTATACGCTTTGTAAAATAGCGCAAACTGTAACGGATGAATGGACGTGTTTGGTGGAAGGCAGGTGGCCGTGCAGTTGCTAAACTTCAAGGAGAAGACTTACTTCCTCAAGGGAGAGTTGAAGATCAAGACAAATCCTCTTATTTTTCTCTGTCAAGTCATCACAGTCTGAGACCAAATACAAATTGAGATTGTAGCAAACGGCCTGCGACAGTCTGCCGTTGACTGCAAGGGTTACAGAGGGTGATTGAGTGTGTGTTTGACTGCTCGAGGCCGAGGGCTAACAGTACTGTTACACACGCAAGGTCGTCTCAGAGAGAGAGTAGCCTTAGCACATAATCCCAGTGTGCCCGAGTACTATGAACACAGCTTCGCAACACAATTTATTATAGAGGAAGAACAGTACTTGAGGAATAAAATCATCAAGACGGATGGAGGTGTGTGGTTTTGGTCAAGAAATGATGCTTTCAAATAGGCTTGGGTGCTCACTTCAGATAATCTTGCCTCCCGAAAACAGACGACTGTCATTGAAGCTTAATACTTTGGGCAGCGTTGACTCGGGCTGCCTATTGAGGGGTCAACAGTCATGTTAATAATTTGATTTAGCTTAATGTCACATGAGCATCCAAGAAAAATAGCTACACCCTATAGTAGCAGTATCATATCAATATTGACCAGAGGCTCAAGCCAACCTTGATATGTTCCCCTTACTCTCATCAATAACACAAAGGGGGAAAGTTATTTCCCATATAAAACTAATCTTTCCTTTTTATTGTATTTTAATGAAACAGACTTGGTTCTAAAGCAGTAATTCATTCCATTTGTTATGTTTGGACAACTCATTAACATTATCATCTATTATCATTAGACTGAAATTTTAAGCTTCTTCTCCCTTGAGATGCAGTGCATTTCTTCTCTTCAGTTTGCATTAAAACAAATGTGGACCTGCTGATGCATTAGATTAATGTGCTCACTCACTGCCTGCTACAAAGCACCGGTCCAGCTTGAAAACTAGACCAAATTTCTGTCTTCTGAGCCTCAGCCACAAAGGAAACATATTTTTGCTTTTCTTTTCTTGTACTGTGCCTTATGAAAATCTGACTGATTGTTTTATCCTGTCAAACAGAAAGTATCACCCGCCTGTCAGTACAAGTTAATCTTTGCATTAGATGTACCGTCAGCAAAACGCATGACAAAGCTATCTACTGGCGTAAAGTGTCAGTAATTATTGGATGTAAACATTACTCTCCTGGAAAAACAGAGAAGCCTGTGTTCGTACACAACACATAATATAATAATTTGCCTAGAGATTAATTTGTCTGTTAATTTACTGACTAATATAATCATCCACACGTCAAGCATTAGCAGCCGTGTTTTTGCCTGACTTCGTGTAACATTTAAAAAATCATAACGCTAATGAGTTATTTAGACTTCCAGATCAAATTCAAAGTTCCTAATTCTTGCTGAGTCTGCCGCAACAGATCAAGCCATTTGCTAATTACAAAGTTTGCTTTTTTCCCCTGAATAAATAATGTTGATTAATTAGCAATTCAAAATAAGTGAAGATGATCTATGTATTATATATCACTGTCACGAAAACTTACTGAAACGTTTTATTTACATTGCCTGAGTACTTAATTACATGCATCCAAACTTTACAGATTTGATGGAGAATTAATAACGTGCAAGGTGAGAGGTTCACTTAAAACCTGCAGACTAAAAATAATCAAGATGTTGGAGTAATGGAAGCATCTAAACAATACATCTATTGGCTTCTTAGCTATTTCAGACATTATTCATTCAAATGAAATCTCAGGTGGATGTTCAGCCACAAATATTTACACTTCTGCTTTATGTAGATAAATAAACAATGTTTGGACATGTTAATATAAATGTCTGTGAAATTGCTTCACCTCATGCAGTGAAAACATTTACAGGAACATGAGTGTAGGGTAAATAAACTGACAGCCTCCAAAATGACCATGTTGAACACCTTGTTGATATTTTAAGCTTCACAAAAGTAGGATTTATAACAGGGCTGCTGTACCAGATTGCCTTATATTGTACAGGATGTAGATTGTTCTTGTGCAAGAGTAAGTAAATATACATTAGTTCTTATTCTGCAAGTAAGTTATCATATCATCTTTGCAACATATCATCCTGACCAAAAATTATTAATTTCACGAACGTTATATTCCTAGTGTGTTACTACCTTTTTACTGTAATCGAAATGCAACATATAACATGCTTGCAATATACGTCATACCTGCAGTTTGTAAAATCTTGTCAGGGCAGGTCCTCCATGGGCAGTTTGCAGAGCAGCTCCATCCTCCCTGAGGCCTTTTGTGTTGTATTTCTGCTCTGGGTTTGAACTCACTGGACAGAGCTTAATTCACTTTCAATCCCTGGGGTATGAATGGGGTTGTCTTTCATAACCCTAAAACAAAAGATAATACAGTTTAGGTTAATATTACTCAACTTACAGCCTTGCATTGCTCATTTGTGACACTTTTATGAATTTATAGCAACGTCCCCATACTTCTTGCCCAATTCTGTTTGCATCAAAATCCTTTTCCACTTGCTGATACTTCTCTATCAAGCCAAATTATCCCCACAAACGTTTCAAACGTTCGCATAATAATATTTTGATTTGCACATTTTCCAGCAAGCTAATGCTTGAGCTAATGTTTTTGCAGCTACGCTATGTTAGCTTAGATTGGCTAAAATCATCATCTCTCCATAATCAGATAGCAGGATTTGGTAGTCTACTGTTTTAAACTGCCATCAAAACATACACAGCCTTAAGCTATTTACCACAATCGTTGTTGCCGTGCGCACTTCACGTGCGTGCGTGCATGTGCATGCGCATGCGTAGGGAATGTAGTCTCTAGTGGTGCTTCTGATTGATTGGTTAGCAGGAAGGCGGGCTCGTCCAATCAGATATTTTGAAGGCAGGACATGTTTCTCCACTCCAGCCCTATTCGTTGAGGTTAATCACAGACGCAGGTGCGCAAAATAAGGGAAGAAATTAAAAATAAAAGCCAACAGAAGATGTGAAGATTATCAGGAAAAGGATACCACACTGCCAGGTTGTTGGAAGGTAGCTAAGTAGTTTTACTCAAGTACTGCACAATTTCATTGTATTTGTACTTTACTTGAGTATTTCTATTGTCTGCTGCTTTATAGGCCTACAATTACAATTACTTACTACAATTCAGAGGCAAATATTGCACATTTAACCAAATACATTTAGTTTGTTACTTTGCAAATTCCGATTAGCTTTACAAAATATAATCAACAAATTACTTATGATGTAATATCATAGATTAAGATCAAACTTTATTGATATCCAGGGGAGAATTCAAAAACTACCTAGATAAAGTAAAGTATAGTTCAAGATCCACTTTAACCAGCTTCAATATTAAAATGGTGTACACATTAATGTTCTCATAACTATAAGCCAATAATATGATATACATTAATCTAAAATGGGCTATTCTGTATAATTGTAAGTACTGAAAGTACTTGATTTGAGTACTTATTTCACCTCTGTTGTATACAATCGTTCATATACTACATAACATTGTATAGCTTAAACATGCTCTTAATACAATGTTATTTAGAAAAAATGCGATGCCACCATGTGCCATTTATATGATTGCCAGTGCTTACAAAATTGTAAACCCCACTATATAAACATACTGATAAACTGGCATAATGCTACTGTGATATATAAAGCTGATGTAGACAGAGTATTATCATGAAAATGTCAGAGTACCCTGTCTTGCAGTCACCCTGGTCAGCAGCACCTCCTCCAAGATACCTTCCATCTCAGTGAGATTACACTAAAATTGATATTTAGGTAATTGATAATCCCTGTGTGAGTAATGTTGTCAATTTGGCACCCAAATCCTATTTTGGTGGCCATCTGGGCTCACCAAATTGCTCCCTTGTGAGCAGAGGTTATAGTTAGTAATTATTCAGAAGTCATTTACTTTTAGAGGTGTTTAGTGCTTATCTGTTTTGCAGTTAAAATGCTGACATGATGCCTAAAGATTTTTTTTCCCCCAAAAATTGGATTTGGCTTGACACATATAGACTACTACTACAATACATAGTGCTGTTAACACACATTGATTTCTCTGAGAACTTTTATCAGGATCATTTTTACATTGTGGACATTTTAGAACAAAATAATCAATAGTCAACGCAAAACTGGATGAACAAAAGTCTTCCTGCCGGGCTTCAGGGAAACCAATGAGATATTTTTTGTTTTCACTGACAACAAATATTAGATCTGTTCAGGTTTGTTGCTAAGGAGAAAAAAGGTTGGTTCATTCAAAACTTTTCAAGCTCTTTCTTCCTGCAGATGACATGTGTGATCTGTGTGACAAATGTCAGACTTACACAAGCTTATCCGACATGCACTGTCTATGCATTTCACTCACTTATTGCTAAGGCACTCTGTCAAATTGATTATCCAGTCAACTAATTCCCAGTCTATGTTTAGCTAAAGTATGATAGAATCATTGTGTCCCATGGGTGCAATTCTCATTTGTGTGTCTGTCTGTGTGAGTGAGTATTTATGTGAAAGAGGCTAACTAATCAACAAACTGGGCCAGAAGCTGACTATTGAGCAATCTGGGACAGTTGTGGGTGTGCTTCAGGGCTCATCACAGCTGAATGTGTTGTGTTTGATAGACAAAAGCTATAAGGGACAATAATCATAGAGAGGTTGTTAGGCTTCTTCATCTAAAACTGATCATCATATACAGCAGGTCGGACATGAATACTGCTGAATAAAGAACGTCCAGAGAGGTTCATGATGGTGTTTGATGATGGTGTAAATTGAAGGCTTTGATTTAACTTCATGGCATTTTATGGTTTGCTTATATCAGGTTAGGTTTTTGATCTAATTTGTTTTGTTTGATTGTCAGTGAATATAATTAGGATAGCTATGTTGACATTTGTTGAGGTTATGGGCAAAGGAATAAGTGGAAAAGTTGTCTTTTCTCTTGTGCTCATAATACTACGAGGAAGAGAGGTAAGGGTTCACTAAAAAGCTTGGTTGACAGATTTTTTTCTTTTGTGCCTACAAATTTCTTCCAATCTCAAAATTTCATATCTACCACATCGTAGGATTTCATGAGGTCAGTCCAAGTCGTTGTCCTGTCCCTGTACATCATCCATAATTTATTTATTTTCCAACATGATCATCTAAAATAAAAAAAAAGCATTCTTCACACTGCCAGAAATAGAATAATTTATTTATCTGCTAAAAAGCAGTCAGCAAATTAAAGCTGCACCATGTGTTAGTCTTTTAAATTGTGGAAGTCTCCCCGGGTTGCTAAAACTTGCAATAGGGATTTCTGGCACAACTGAACCTACTTTCAAGGTGCATGGAAAAGGGAAAAAGGCTGAAAAGGTCAAAAACCTTTCTGCCTCTAAAAAGCCACAAAATTCCCTGAAAAAAACAGACGACGTGACCACAGTGTCCTTAATTGAATGCCCTGAAAAGCCATGCCATTTACATGTAATCAGTTGCCAAATTCTTGTTCGAGTGACCTTTTTTTTGACATTAGCTAATTCTTTTAATAACTCTTGTGTGTAAAACCAAATGGCATGAACAAATGTATCTAAAATATTCTGCAAAATCTATAGATGGTACTGCTTCAACTCCATAAATTTAGATTGTCTAATGGTTTACTTATATAAACGAGGGCAGTGCCGTTCAAAACGTGACTGTTTGGAACGAGCTGACTGCTTGGCTTCCTGTATTGCTGCTTGCAGCTTTCTCAAGAACCACTCATCCAAACAACTTCACACTAGACACTGCATTTCCTCGGGTCCTCAGCAACACACCGCCAAGTGAGAAGTCGATCGGATGAACGGTTGTCGAGAAAATCGAAGGACATACAGACAGACAAAGACTCCTTCCATTTTATTTATGATCGCGCTCAACCAATTTCATTCAGTATCCAGTTGCTAATTAATAAAAGTCCTAAACATTTTTCTACACTTGAAATAATACGTTAGTGCAGCCCTATTGAAGATATACATTCTCTGAGTATTTTTGTTTTTATTTCACTGTGAGCACATAATGTTCCTCCCTGTCTGCTTAGGTCCATAGAAGAGCACAGTTCAATACCAGTCGGTAACACAAGGACACCCTCTTTATTTTCTATTGGAGCATAAATATCTTTATTACATTATCTGGTGTGTCTGGCCAAGCAGAGTCCGTGGAGAGGAGAGCAGAGGGTGAAAGAGGTCATGTAGAACCAGACAGGGACACTGGCATGACACTGTGACATGTTAGGATTCCCTCCACTGAGCTGTGCCTTGCACAACAACATGAAACAAGGAAATGAGCCACAAACGTTTTCCTGACCCCTCTAGCTACTCAAACACACTCACACACAAGTGCAAACATCATGCAAACACACGGATGGGGACATAGAAAAACACTCAATATGAACTGATCTTATTCTTATCACAATAAAAGTCTTCGCTGGATTTGGATCTAAGCCGCGTTTCAGGATAATTTAAATATTTTTAATAGATATCAGATGGAAATATGAATTCAATGTCTTGTCCAGGATTGTTCAACTAGACGGCAGCGCTATGTGTTCATCTTCTTTAGTGCACTGAGCTGACAAGACTCCACTGAAAGGAAATTATATGTCCTCCGCTGGGTCTTCGCTCTAAATGAGAGCCATTGCACCTATTAGACAAAGGTTAATAGTCATTTGGTGAAGAAAACAGCTGATTTTATGTCTGAGCCTGAACACAAACACAACCAAACAATGGTTACATTTGTTGTTCACCTCATGAGACCCTTTCTGTTCTCGAAAACACTAAATATTTTTAATTCTGACCGTGTGAAAAGATTTTATGTTCATTTTGTCTATGCCCTGCAGGCAGGAATCAATGACATTTGAAATAATTGTTGTTACAGGGGTAATCTCTTGAGGGAGAATGGGGCAAAACTGTAGAGAAGATTTGAGTAAATTACTGTGTCAGCTTCTATTTATTTGCGACCGGATTGCCAGAGGCAGCACTTCAAGATAGCCATTAGGAGTCGGGGCAATAAAGACAGAGCGTGTAGGCATTGTCGAAAAGTTAGCGTGTAATGCAGCAAGTTATCATCAAAGTGCTCCCTGTGGAGCGAGCAGGGCGCACACTGGGGAGAATACATGTGAGGGGAACCAATTATAGCTCCTCAAATCTCTCTTTCTCAGAGGGAGAGGTCATAATAGGTTGCTATAGTTGTGTAGAAGCTGTATATGTATATCATTCCATATGGAGATGCTTGTCTGTCTGTATCATTAAAGGTAACAGCCATCCTTAAACTCATAGAGTACAGTAAAAAGCCACAAGCATGAAAACAAACCCCGACAAAGTTCTAAACAGACTAGAGTCGTCGAGGAAAACTTTCTCATGTATGAAAATGAATGACTGCAAAGTGTAGGTTTGATATTTAAACATTCTGAGATCAGTTATGAGAAATGTATTGAACTTCATTTGGATGGTTAGAGGTCAGTGGGATAATGTTTACTTCCAGTATAATCAACTGTAATCAGTCTATTTTTGTTCTTGGCCATAGAAACAGTAGATTGACATGAACAAATAAACAAATAAATAATCTTTATCTTGATTTGAAATGGCCAGGAAGTGGACCTTGAGTTTGTATTTTTTTGTTTATAATCTGTTTTTGTTACATTTGTTTTATTTTAAAGAGACTACATGCACAACTAATTTCATTTAACAGTTTAATGAATATGTAAAATAAAATATAAAATACAATGTTAAGAAAAATGTACAGGGAGGTCAAAAACTTCTTAGTGGGCATTGAGTTGCAATCAAATAATTTGGACATCTATTTGACCTATTTCTAAATCCATGCCACGACCCAGCCCTTTTTCTGAACACCCTTCTTTGAATACGGCTGTTTTAGTCACTTCTTGTCTTGGTTATCACTCTGAATATATCATTATGTAACAGCTATCTACTCTGTTTCAGGCATATAGTCTCAGAATATAAATATGTCTCTTGGGATATCCTAATTAAAATGCTAATGTCATGAACAATGTGAAAGTACACAATTAGCTGCAAATTAAATCACATGAAGCTGCTTCAAATAAAAGGCAAGCATGAACTGGTTAATCCTTTTTACTCTGTTCAAAATGAATCCAGGCCCTCTTTAACTACATTTCCAAGGATATTAAGAGAAGTAATGGTAAAACAATGAATATGTAAGAAAGTCATAATCCACAGAAAAGACACCTTTTTAATCCCCAGCCACTCAAATATGGTATGATAACCAGCGGAGGCAGTGACTTATAAATCTGGGACTTAAGAGAGGAGGGGGAAAAGGATCAAACAATGAACAGGAAGTGGAGATGAAAAGGGAGGCTGCATTAATTAGATGATGGCGAAGGGCTACAGCAGTGACACAAGGCCGGGAGAAAAGGGCTTGGAACTGTTTGTAGGGTCTGCCAAACAAATGGTGCAGGTCCCTGCGGGAAAGAGATTATTATGGGCTCTGTGTCTGTCAAACATGTGAACACAATACAAAAAAGGAAGGGAGGTGGGGGCCCGAGGCGGTGCTGCTGCCTCTGAGGGCCCACGAGGACCCGGGCTCTCCGCAGCAACACTGGCCCTGCCAAAGAATGTCTGTAATCCGCAGGCTGACTGAGATGATCCCGTGGCTCTCCCCGGCAATGCAGCAGGCTTCCCTATTGTCAGCAACGCTCAAAGAGGACGGGGAGGAAGCCAGAGAGAGGAGAGGGGGAGGCGGAGGGAGCACAGGGGAGGTGGTGTCCCTTTTTCAGCCCAGCCTTATGAGAGCTCCCTGCCATTGTCCGAAAATTACAATTGCACTTTTCTGATCTTTTGTGCACTCCTGTTGACAGTGGTTATTGACTAAGCGGTTGGACATGGAAAGGATATGACCCCCACCCTCACACCCTCACCCTCCCTCCCTCCACCCTGGGTTTTTTTTTTCTGTCGTCTTTGGGGGGCCTCCATGAACAAGAGAGGAAGCAGGTCGGAGGTTTACATGTAGCATTAGACTTAAAAAGGGTTTGAGGAGGCTTATGCGAAAAAGGAAAACAGAGAGGGGCGGAGGCTTTGGCTCTGACAAAGACGGTGGGAGACACAATGAGCAAGAGAGAAAGTTAGAAGAAGAAGAAGAAGAAGAAGAAGAAGAAGAAAAGAAAGAAAGAAAGAAAGAAAGAAAGAAAGAAAGAAAGAAAGAAGAATACTTTTTTCCTGGAGAGATTTTTCCCTCCTGTTTCTCCCTTCAAACAGATGCTAGGGCAGATGGTGGTGAATTAGCAGAAAATGGGCAAAGAAGAAATGAGACAGTATATTAGAGGTCGGGGAGGACGGACATGACGAAATAAAGATTAAAGTGCCACTGCAGGGGGGGGGGGGGGTCTCACCCAGGGGTTGTGGGAGGTCTGAGGTGTCATCTCGGAAACATAATGTACAGCGGCTTTGGTGATGAGCGATGTGCTCTGGGCCTTGTGCAGCAAAAGACCCATCGCAC
The DNA here is from genome assembly GCA_016806645.1 of Ophiodon elongatus. Lineage (NCBI taxonomy): Eukaryota > Metazoa > Chordata > Actinopteri > Perciformes > Hexagrammidae > Ophiodon > Ophiodon elongatus. Next base: position 3,616,352 of record JACSYO010001669.1, read on the forward strand.
AGCAGCAGCAGCAGGACACCGTGTTGCTCAGTGTGGGACTCAGGGCGAAAAACATGTTATTAATGTGATAATGGTGTTCAATTAGATTGGGTTAACTTTGGAGACACAGACTCAGCAAACGGATGTTAATACAAGTCAAACTCGTCAGTGAGAAGATGACTTACATATGAATGATTTCATGTGTACTTACTTACAAGTAATATAAACTGATTCATTATTAGGCCATCACATGAAATAGTTGTTACTATTGGAAAACATGAGGAGAAGATGTTGTCAGTAAATAGATCATTGCAGATTTGTGCAATATATACACTTTAGTACCATTAAGGACATGTTATTCAAAAGAAATCACAAGGTAAACTGTCATATTCCGCGTCGTCATGTCGTCTAACCTCTCTCTGGCCTCGTACTACATTCTATAAATCTATAAATAGAAAGCAGTCCCCAGCTATTTCTGCAGAGTATCCATTAGTTTGAGAGATTGACAGAAATAAAAATAGTGAAAGAGCAGACTAGGTTAAGACTACACAACATTACAACCAGTAATTCTGGCTGCCTATTAGATTTATCTGTTGCAGGCTGAGAGAAAGCATGCACTTTGTCTTCAGACATGAAAACAGCATCTCAAGTGTTACAATTCCAGAGGGGATGAAGTGGAATTGCTGTTTTTACATTTCTGTATCATATTTTGCCCATAAGGAATATGGATAACAAATGAAATATTCAGCCCCATTGTCTGATTTATTTCTTTTATTATCTGCAAATATCACCCCAGCAATTTAAGGGATAGCTCGCTTCATTCTGGGCCTTTTCGCTGGGGGCTTGACAGCCTATCAGCGTTATACCGCATAAACAGGTCAGGATTGTATGAGCATTCCTATATGTTATTCTTTAAGGTTTTTGAGCTCGCAGAATTTCTAAATAGGAATTGAAAAAAGGGAAAAAAAGAAAGGGTCCTTAAGGGGATGCTACAGAGCCCCTTGCCCAATAAATGATAAATTTGTACTGAGTCCGTTTTTGAAATGGGGGAATAAAATGTTATTAATTTCAAACCAGCTGGAGACCTTCATATCACAATTTCTCAGACTGTAAGTAATATGACTCTCCTGGAGAGGATGATTGACTGACAGGCACTCCAGCTCGGCTTTTTGTGCGGGCTGAGTGTTTTGGAGCATCCCTACGCTCCAGTTTGTCTTGAAGCAGTCAAACGATATAATAAGCCCCAGTTCTTGTCTTCTGCAAGCGCTCTGACTTCACTAAAACTATTAGTGTTTTATAACTGGCTGAAGACACACAATTAAGGGCCTGCATCCAGGCTGGAGGACTCTATAAAGAAATAAATGGTTTCATGAGACGAATTGGGCAAACCAAGGCTATTTGTATTGGAATTGTATTTGATTATGGCAACACTTATAGTCTCATTCATGAGGTTAAAGGTTAGCTGTCATACATTCAGTCCAGTTGGTATTAAATTAGTTTGTTGTATAATTAGAGACAATTTCAGAGAATAATTGCACTGAAAAAGACTGTGTTGCTGTATAAGTGACCTCTTCTGAAAAGTTATTTTCTGTCCTTTAACATATAAAAAACAGTAATGCTGTTGATACATTAGTTAAGCCTGGCCCTTAACATTGTTTTATCATATTGCTGCTTCACGACTTTTCCTAATATTATGTGATTTGGTTACAAACATAGTTTTTTAACTATTAGTGTTGTTAATATCTATTGCACAGCACTATTTGTGTTATTGGAGTTTTGTGACAGTTTGATTAGCGGTCTTGAGTTTTACTATATATATATATATATATATATATATGTATATATATATATATATATATATATATGACAGCCAAATAAAAAGCAGTTTCATTGTTGTTGACCAATAACTGAGACAAATTTATTGGACCGTGCCTTGCCTCATAATAACCAGGCTGTGTTCAGTAAAAAATGTATCATAAAGTTGGCTTAGAGGAAAAGGTTTGCCCTACGACCTTGAGAGAAACACTTTGCTGCAGGTTCCTTCCAGGTACTCTGTCCCTCCTCTTTGCATTTCCAAACACGCTGCATGGCTAAAGATAGTTATTCCACCTTGAACCGATCTACATCACCTCCCCAGAGAGCACCAGTCCCTCTTGTGAAAGCTTACACAGTGTAGCATTCTACCTTCCTAAAAGGGAAATCGAATGGCAGGGGGGAGAATATTCAGCAAGCCTCACTTTAAATCAAGATAAAAGACTGAAATGGAAAATAATAGAGGGAACAAACCCCTGGACGCTCCAGGGCCCCTAATGGAAACACATGGCTGAAGGCTGAGGTGTTGTCAGCAGCCAACACTGTGACATTCCTTTTTGATAATCTGGCCTGCCATAAAATTAGAATAGCAAATACCTCCTGACAAAGATGCATGTTCCTCCTCTATTGTGCCATCATAAAAAAAGAAGAAAAAAAAACTCCACTGGTGACTCTGAACACCACAAACTTCAATTTAAATTTACAGCGCTGCGAAAAGAGAAGTGATATGCACTCAAAAATTTTAATAACCTATTAAGTTACGACTTCAATTTCATTTTATGAATATTTTCCTTGGGGAGCACAGCCATCACCAGAGAAAGATAGAAATTTAAAAAAGATAAATAGTGCCATTAATCTACAACATTTCTCTTCCATTATCCCTGAAAATGAGGAGTTATTTTTGCTCAGATCCGCACGTAATTAGCTCCTTACACTTGATTCACTAGCCAGAAAATGACCATGTTCAGAAAATTAAAAATTTGTCATTAAGTGGAATTTAACATAATATCATTTATCTTTATATATTCCTCAGCTGACAAGCGGCAGCCTTGGATGTTGATCAGGCTTTTGTGTGAGAGGCAGTGTGTGAGGAGGACTTAGCATTATGAGACGAGCAGGACTCTTAATGTGTTTCGGGTTATCAGGTGAATATTGGTGGTTTTAGCTGCTTTCACTCAGAATATTTATCCTACTAATGGTGGTGTCACTTGAAAAAGGGACTTTCCATTTGTGTTGAAATGAGAATAGGACTGAAACACCGTGTAATACTGTTATATTATATTATGAAGACTGTTATGGGTCCATTTTGGTCTAAAAAGGCAAATTGTGTAGTAAGGTTGCTTGCGTGTGCTTGAATATGCTTATTTTTTAAATGTCATTGAAAAACATCAAACTTAATATTTTACCTGGAGAAATAAAATGGTAATAAACCAAAAACTATTAGGCACAATTCCAAAATGAGTGCATGGTCTAAAGCTGGAAAATTGAAGTTGGACTGAAATTAAAATGACTTTGAAGAAGTCAGTAAATATATCCTTGGTGTTTGTTTTGACTTTTTCCTAATTTGGTCAGAATTGTAACGTTAGAACAAATTTAGGTATTATATATTTTTCTGATGGTGACAATATCAGTACTGTAATTTGATTGGTTAGTTCGTAATCCCACTTCAGTTCCAATGGACAGAGGCAGTTAACCAACATGGTAACGAGATTTCGTCATGACTCTTGGCAACAGCTGCAGGCTTTTGCTTAGCAGTTTGACGAAAGGTGCTTGGTCAATGTTTGAAACGGTCGCGGTTAACATTGTAACATGTTGTTAACGTTGTGAAACCACGTGTTGCAATGAACATAACACGTGGCAAATGTTTTGAAATGGTAAATGTTAAGTTGTTATCCAACTAAACCACTTAGTTTGGGTTAGAAAGAGAAACAGCGGTAGACTTCGGGTACAAGCCTGCCAATGGCTGCTTATTTCCGCCGGCATTCACCTCCCATTCCGCTCTCTACTTTGCAAGGGCTCCATTGCTGCATCCTGTGCTCAGCGCTGTCCGAGAAGAATGTAATTTAAAACACAAACAAGCCAGAGCGTTTCTTCCCCCTATAGCAGAAGGATACTATGTGGACCAGACCTTTCTTTAGCGCTGACACAGCGCTTTGGAGGTTGGTCTGGCTATGCAAGACTACTTTAAGTGTGGAGGCGAGTTAGCCTATAGCTGGCTAGCTTCTACTTACAGATTGAAATACCAAATTAACAGCAAATGTTGAATGTTTTAAAGAAGCAGATCTCTCACACAGGCAAGTTGAAAAACTATTTGTTTAATACTATACAGGACTATGGAAGCCATGTAAGTCAACATGTCTCCTAGCAACACTGGCCCTTAAATGTCAGTTAACTGCTGCCATGGGAAACGCTCATCCAGAGGCCTGGACTATTTCCACAAAAAATGATAAAAAAATTATTTCATTCTATCATCTTTTGGAAATAAAATTTCTATTTTATGTTTATATAATTACATTTCCTTGCACAACAAGTGAGTAGAAGTTAGATTTCAAGTCGACTTCTCAGCAGACAGCAACACTAAAAGCCATAAAGGATTTACTGGTATAGAAACTTTCATTAAGGCTCAAGAAGCTAATATTCGTTTTAAACACCAACAGTGGATATAAATGATTCCAAAATAACAAACAAATCCAATAATGGCATGTTTAAAGCGATGTAATCACTGACCGAGACATATAGAGACAGATTTGAATGGGACGTTCAGTTCTGTGCCGCTGGCTGCTGTGTATGGTTTTGTCATTTACTTAGTTCTACACAAAAACATGTTGGTCATCATCTCAAAGCACAGCAGGCTATCCATTAAGATCTAATTGATCATCAGAAGGAATGGGAGGAAGAAATGAAGTTGATAATGGTGAGAGAAACCATTTAGTCTCTCTCCCATTACAGAGTAACAACATACTTGTTTAGTTATTATTCTCCTGTGACTATATGAAAACAAGAAGAGCGGAGCCACATGCTGCACCTTTCTATTGGCAAAAACTTTTATTTCTTTTAATAGACCCGTGCAAATCTTGTAAACTTTTAGATGCCTGTAGATAGAAAAAGGAATGACACGAAAACACTTGACATGACAGGAAACAATGCAAGATTTATTCAGTATTCCAACTCATATTATCATGTACCACAGCTGAGTTGTTTTGCAGTGTGCATGATGTCACGGTACTGAACCAAATTAGGGATACATGTAGTACAATGGAGCCTTCACGTCAAGTGGTTAATGCAGGTTCTTGTCATCCATGCATGCTCCCCTAAAGCAAAAGCACATTACTGCTAGCTTTAAAACTAATAAACTCATTTCATAATAATATGTGCAGCTGGGCTGGTAATAAATCATTACGGGACTCCTTGTTCCCCTGATATAGCACTGAGGCAATGACCCCAATCAAGTGCTTGCAACAAATATTTGGAATTACAAGGTGGGGATGAATAATTTCACCAGATATTGAGATTCTATGTGGAGATAAACTATGATTGCTTCTACTTTAAGAGGAGAAAGTCTATAATATTATACAACTGGAATTAGGTAGGAAGTACTCACAGACTGATGCTATTGCTCTGTAGTGAAATATTATACATTTTATCAAAGCAAAATATCAAATTTCAAAATACAACTTTTAAGGAATCGTAAAAATTTTCTTTTTTTTCAACATTATCATTAACACTACTCTGAGGATCAGTTATTTGCAGTGAGAACTTTTACTGCAGGGAGGTTGTAACCAAATGAAACTTCTCCTGTGTGCCAAGCGTGACGGAGAACTAAGGTGGGCGACGCAGAAACGTGAAAACGTGAATGGCCATATCTAGAGCCGATGTTTGGTTTGTCTCTTTTGGGCTACTGTAGAACATGGCGAGCAGCTCTTTGAAGAGAACCTGCTCCAAATGTAGAGTTTTTAAGGTAACAAATACACAACAATTGTTATTTTAAGGTGATTATACACTTAAAAATACTACCTATTAATATCGTATTCTATCTAAACTATTTCTAATAAAAGATTAAGTAAGCCTTAACCGTCCCACATATAAACATTCAACTAAATATAAACTCAAAGTCCATAAAATTTCAGAATTTAATGCCTCAAATGTCTTAATCTTGCAAATTAAGGGGCATGGAACTTAAATTAACCTTGTTAATTGTATTAAAACAGTTCATAATTATTGCAAGCACAGAAAGAAATGCATGAGCTGCATTTAGGATTTCACTTTGGTCTTTTAAGGATCAAATTCAGGTACAAGGATAAGGGCTGCATATTAATGCAGTTGAAGTCCCTTTATGCTACATACTCTCAGAAAAAACAAAAACTAGACTATTTTTAACTCATCATTTTATCCATCCCATGCCAATTCCACCATAATCTTTACATGAAAACTTTAGGGGGCTTCAAAGGAAATGTAAAACACTCCATGGAGTTAAAAAGCCGGATATAAAAGATGACATCTTAAGTATGGGAGCAGGGAGTCTGGTTGACACACATTGGGGAAGCGTGAACATGGTAGTCAATCACTTGAAATAGCAAAGGAACAAAAGTGCATCCTGAGGACGCGCCAAACTCCACCACACACATTTTTCACCGGCCCCTCCCTCTAAACAAAACCAAGCAACCTTACATGCAACTCACATCCATTCAGCTCCCTGGGGTTCAAACCAATCTCTCTTGTCTCCAGCCAGTCGCTCTGCTTCAACCTGCAACAGCCATCAAAGCCATTAATCCATCCGCCGAAGATGACTATGACTGATTTGGCCGCCAAACAATCAATTTGTATCTCTCTCACTCTCTGGATGTACAAAATATCATGAAAAAGTGTCAGTGGTAATAGTTCCACCAGAGTGAAATAATAGAGTAATAAGGCAATCAGCGTTTGACCTTGGAGGACAGCTAATTCATCTGCCCATCTGTCTTAATTATTTCCTCTGAAATGGATACAAAAGACAAACTGAACATTTCATTTGTTCTCAGATGACAATTTCATTTTTTATCTGCTGGTAAATGCCTCCATTTTTGACGTGATGCAGCATTTCTTTGCAATGAATTCGGTAAAGACTGAGAAGTTCAGTGCAGCCCCATTTCAAGGCCAAGACCTGAATACAGTAGACAATGGTTTCTGATTTAACTTGTGTGTATAGGCATTCAATGGCTGGACGAAACAAAGTGTTTTTTTTATAAATTTGTAAAGCTACACAAACTTAAAATCTTGAGCAACTTTTCTTAATCAATCTTCCATTTGTGAGATCTCCCATTTTTCATATCCTTTTGATTTTTCTGCAAAAATTGTCAAATTTAAATAATCCCTTGGTGATCTTACAAATTGTTTTAACAAAAAAGAAAAATCCAATTCAATCGAAGTCAATTTTATAAATAAAGTCCAAATCACACATTTCTCAAATTTCACATTTTGCCCCAAAGGTATTTACAGAAAAATGTGTGTTCAACGACAACTACATTCAGGGGGATTAATGTGTTATGACCTTTGTTAGTTTTGTTAACAGGCTAGCAGCGCTGACATCGATCTGACCAAACTTCTAACGGACGTGTTCACTAATGTCTGTAAGTTTGCTGGCACTGCATAGTCGCCAATAGGAAGCACAAAGGATCCCTTTAAAGACGAGGATTTTATCTTTAAGACTAGCTAGCTGCTGGCTAGCAGTTAGCAACAGAACTACTTTTTACTCTCACCGAAGCTTATTTCCATGTATTGCATTATTATGAGTTATTTGGACAACTGCATTTCATCATGTTATTTTTTTCAAACATATACATTTTGTTGAAGGTTTTCAGGAAAGACACTGAAAATCCAGATATTTTGGGCTACAATCACAATTAAGAATCGACTCATTTAGTGATGAGGGATGTTTACTCTTATCTGGATTTATATTATCCAAGTAGTTTTTGAAAAAGAAGCCTACAAGTATACCAAATACCGTTTTATTCTGCACTTTAAAATATGTGAAATAAAAAAAAAAAAGTTTGTGTAAAGTTGTGTGTGAATCGTCATCTGCCACAAAATATTCCAAACAACAATTGGGAATAAACACATGCTCCTATTTTCCATTATTTCCATCTATCTTCTTTGACTTTCAGTTCATGTGAAGACTTCAGAGACTGGGGTGTCCTGCTTTTAACTTTAATAACAACTTTTATAACAGCTGTGGCTCTGCCTGTCCTTCACCACTGACTCACTCTAGGCTAAAAACTGTCTGCTGTCAGCTACAAAGTGCTGGTGAGCAGCAGTTGGAGGCACTTGTAGCTTGTCAGTCTCAGTCGGTCTCTGTCAGCGGGAGCTTTTTGAGAGTCTGACAGATGATTCAACATGTAGGTTCAGTGCTGGCTCTCGGTCAGCTGAGGGCAGTCGGTGTTTGACAACTCTAAATGATGCTGTGGACGGAGAGAGAACAAAGCTATTCTAGTAGATGACTGATTTGCCTTTTATATGTTTCACATCCTCCTATTCATCTCTTGACATGCATGATTCTCTTCTAGTTTTGAGATACCAATAACTACACGCTGTCTATCTTGGTGATGATATTTGATTAGTCCATTTGTTTCCCTCTCGACGTTGTTATCCAGTCACTTGGGAACATGAGATGTAGCCAGCTATGGCCTTTACACTTTGCTTTTTACACCTTTTTTTGTGCATTTCAGCAAATCTGGTACTTGGAATTTGTTGTTATTGTCTTTTAAATGATTTGCTACAGACTGCAGCCAAGTTGCTAATGCTCAATGAACAGAAATCGTTTTCTCATATTTAAAATTTTATTGACTACAATATTCTTTCTGACTCTTGAGAAACCCCAGCTAGACATTTTCTTAAATGCTTTCTCAATAATTATTTATTATCAAGGGGTTAAATTTATCACACATCAATATGATTTAACTTACTAAAATAAACATGATGGGAAACAAAAATGGTGATAAGGTAAATGCCTTTATTTTTTATGAAAAAATACAAATATATTATATCAGTTGACTTATTTTTATTTTATTTTGTTTATTTTTGGTGTGTTCTAATTTTCACAATTTTTGTAAAATTCTCCAATTGTTGGATTTTTCAGTGTGGACCCCATGAAGACTAACAAACACTGGAAGTGGAAGTCAATGGGGACCCAAATAAACAATATAAAATGAAAGCAAAGACTAACAAACAAGTCCAAAAAGTCTTAAAAATCTAAAATGTATTATCTAACAAATTTCTTTGAAAGGACCCATGTTTGAATAACTTGCATTTGCAGTTGAACAACATTAAGTAGAAGGTAAACAACAAAAAACAATAAAATCAAGTAATCATAACATGCATGACTGTAATAAGAATAAAATTGATAAAAGTTTAAAAGATTGTAAGGTATTTTCCCCTTTCACTTTTTCTTCACTCATAGGAAGCCTAATGGCAAAAAGTGAGAAAGCAGTACAAAGCTTTTGCATAATTATCCCAGCTGAAAGACAAAAAAAAAAAAAAAAAAAGCATTTGGCAGTGTGGATACAGACCATAACTATGAGTGTGATATAACCCTGTCTGATGCTGGGCTTCCAGCAGCCGAGGAGATAAAGCAGCTCATAGTGAGCCATGCGAGAATGCAAAGCAGGCCATCTGATAGCACTGAGCAGAAGGTAGGAAGGAGGCATGTGTCTGGGAGAGGCAGCCGAGGAGCATTTGTCAGGAGACAGTGACAAAAGGGGGTTGAAGGGGCCTTGCTCGACGCTATTCAGAGACAATTTGTAAGCCCGGCTGTTGAAGCCAGGCCAAAGACTCGCGAACAGCTGGAGCCCTGCCGTGATTGATAAATGTGGGCCTCCAAGAACTTCATTTTGATATGAATGAAGACAAAAGCGCGACAACATTCTGTGAGTGTTTAATATTACCGTCATTAAGTGGCAGCAGTGGACGAACGCCCTGTCCTCAGCTGGGGATACACAACGCCAAAAGGGAGGTCAGCACCCCCTGGTAATTAACATTTTTATGACAAAACACACTTTTTGTAGCAGATTTGTAATTAATTCAGGTTTCAAGGCGAGCGATTAAAAGAACATTTAATCAGGATTTGAAGGTTCTCAATTTCACCAAGGGAATAATTAACAAAAAAACTCAATTTCATCCCTTTGTAGATAAAACACTATTGTTGGCTGAGATAGTGTCTTAACTTTCTGTTATATGTGTCCAAAATAACAATATGAAGGGAAAAATGTCACTGGTTTGTCATATTTTTAATTTACAAAAAAATAAATATATATTCTTTCTACATCTTTAGAAAGTAAAATCATTTTGGGATGCTCGCAACCCTAAAAATAGAGAAAGGCTTTTCTTTTCTCTGATATGTATGGACACTAATCTAATATAACACTGAAGGCAGTTTGTCATGCTAATCATGCAATAACCAAATTTCAACACGTATTGACAGCGCGCCATGAAAAGAGTTTCGCTGCTTCGCTGTCACAGGCTTTTGCAGATGTTGTGACCCATGCTGACATGGGTCATTAGGAGCGAGGGTGACCAGCTATGATCCATTCACTTACTGGGTTCACTGACTTTTAAACCTACAAGAAACATCTTCATCAACAGCTGATTTTTATTTCACCATATTGCTGATGAGACTTTTTATTTAAAGTGAAGTTTTAGAATAAAAGATGCTGGCAGGCAAGGTGAAACTCAATGAGGTAATCCGTTTTCCTTATTGATTATGCTTTTTCAAATAAGCTGTTTTATCAACACAACACAGGATTTCCCATCTCTTTTTTAGAATTGAGAGTAAACTATGCACATTCATCCCTGACCTATTTAATGGCTGGATTGTGCCAAAGACCTACACAGGAAAATTGAAAAGTTTTCCATCATTAAGTGATATATATGGCTGTGACCGGAGTCCATAAAAATTGGGAATTGTTCTATTCTAATTTAAAATTCCATTTCAGACACTCCTCGCGGTGACAAAGGAGAACATCCATCCAATAATACAGTCGAGAATTTGCTGCCAGGATTCACGATGAATGAGTGAATATTGATGAAGTTGAAAACTCCGCTGGGTCCCTTTTTCTACATCACTCCAGTGGAGGATGGGATGGGGGGAAGGGCGGGCTTAAACTGGGTTTCCATGGAGAGAGCCACCTTTCTCAATATTCAGAATCCCAGTGTTCTGTGCCGAGTCTCAAAAGGAGATCAATCTCACTTTGAAGCACTGGAGGCTTCATTTGTTTGTGAAGGATGTGAGGTGCTGCCTAAATGACTATGCCAATTCTTCAAAACCCACTTGCAGTTGACACTCGGTGCCTCTGAATTCATTGTTTTTTGGGGGGCTCAAGTTCGCAGGCACATGATTGAATTCGTCCCATTTTGGAAAGGATTTCTCAGGATAAAGATCTGAGCACTTGGAAGTCTTATTTGTTACTCAACCAAATCCCCAATATTGCTCCGAAAACGGAACAATGAAAGACACTGAACAAAGAGTAGAAGGGAACAAATTCTGCAGAAGACACCATCATTATGAACTTTTTTGGAGTTTAATAAAAACGAAATTTCATGGAAAATGTAAGTATATTGACTATATTGACCTGAATAGGGATTTTTAGATAGAACATTATATCATCTCATTTATTGCTTGTGGAGTATCGAGATGTATAAAATGATGTCAAATAAAACTGACCAAAAACACATGCACTAATACAAAATGTGCAATAAACCCCAAACTTGCAAACAAATGCTTTTGATCCTCCCACAATGGAAATAATAACTGAGTTTTTAACTCAAGTTTAAGTCCTTAATACATCAAATACCTTTAAAATATTTGCAAAGTACATGTTTGGTTCACCTTTATATCCCTCAGTGTTTATTCCGCTGTACTGGCTGTCTCAATTTTCACTTAGGAAAATGTGATCTACTGCCTCTAGTGTGTTTTCACATTCTTTTTGTCAAAATCCGCCTGCAAATAAATCTGATTTGTGGAGTTACTTTTGTTTCTGTTGAAACAAAAGGAACTCCAAGGCCGAATGCTAAAAGGCAAGTCAAAAGGCGAGTCTCGACCCCTAGCTGCAGAAAAATAAGATTAAAGGAAAGCTTTGTCTACTTTATGCACTTTTAAACTTGTGGGATGAAACTAAGCATTGTTTTTATCGTTCATGCAGATTTTTCCTGCCTGCAAAATAATCCTTGGATAAAAATAAAAAAAATACTTAGACCTTGACCTTGACGTGACCTTCATAAAAATAATGAATACGTATTTGACATACATTCATGAATGCTCTTTATTTAATTTTTTTTAGTGGGCTCAGCACATTGTCTGCCGCTAGGTTTTTGGGGAAATGTTACAACAATGTGAGTGTGCCAGTGGAGCCCCACATAAATAAGTCCTCCCTCTGTCGCCGGTGCTTAAGTAGCAGCACGTCAAGCCATTCTTCTCACAGTTTTAGCAGTGCAATGGCCCATGCGGTTCCCTCACAGTGTGTTTAGAAGAGGACCCTCTATGTCTGCTCAGTTGTGCCTGGTTTACCAACACTATTGATTGCAGGTGATGTTCTGGACAGAGTCCATCTGACCTCTGGAGGGGCTTAAATACATCATTGTCCAGAGAGGGACCTCCTGAGACTCTGGTTATACTGTGTGTGCAGCCCTGCGCCTCACTCCCAGACACACTGATAAAGTGGCAACAAAAAAACTCAACAGACACATGGATAAGCACTTCTTACTCCTTTACAGTACTCTGCGAAATCTAAAAATACAGCTGGACGACAGATAATAATTGCTCCTCAATGAAGCAGTTAACACGTCTTACATTTGACGTCAACCTTTTGACGTTAGAAATATGATATGAGATGCTACGGCCAAGCCAGTTTAAGTATGTTGCGATTCTTCAGTCAGTACACTTAAGACAATCCTACTTGCTCTTGTCATAATCGCGCTGATCTGCTCTTCTCATTGCTTTGCTGTGAACCCTAATTGGCGTTATTAATCAGCAATCATGTTAACACTCTCCCTAATCTGTGTGGCAAGCTTTTGTTCCATATACACACCTCAGAGCCATTGATGGAAATCCAATGAGACATAGGTTTACCTGCCATGAAAGTACCTCAGTAGCAGTCATCAACACATTGTGGGGAGTGAGGGGGGAAGTACACTTTAAATTAATTAACATCAGACCTCTTGTAGCACTCCATTTCTGTAAACAAACATCGTAATATGCTGTAATTAATTAGATATGCCAAGCTTCCTTTCTCTTCCTCTTGTTGGTCTTTCTTCTTGTAGTTCATTTTATTTTGGTCAACTTTTTTGTGTATATGTCTGGTTGTGATGGGAAACTACACAACATGTCAGTCCTCAAAAAGGAGATGATCCTTATTCTCATTTTTAACTCAACTAATAGTCTAATATAATGTACCAGAGGACATGCATAGCTACTCCTCAGTGGTCAATTCTAATATAGATATTACATGAGATTGTTAGAAAAATACCAGTGCTATAAAATAATATATATTTGGAAATAAACAACAAAATATATATATTTTTTTTATCTAAGATATTAGATTAGAAAGCTATTAAAGGCATAATCCTTTTTGAGATATATACAAACATATTTACATTTAAATTCAGTTAATTTACAGTAAATTACAACTTTATCCAAATAATGAAAAAATAAACTTTTTATGTGTTTTCAGTTGATCATCATTTTATTTTTTCTTCAAATCTATGTATATTGTTTACTGAAATAAACAAGACTTTAAAAGTATTGCAAAACATGAGTAACTTATAATTTAATATTTTTAATTTGTTTTGTAGTGGTAGGCCCTATTTGAATATTAATCCTATGTTTTGAATTTTTGTAGTGGGGTGACCCCATTTATTGAGTGTCATATCATAGATTCTATACTTTTTATGAAAACCAAAACTTATTTGTGAGTTTATTTCTCAGTGACACCTTGAATAGGGGCCCCACTTTCTGTTTTCCCTGATTTCCATTTCATATCTGCAACACTCACGCGCCCAGCTCTGCATGAGAGACGCTCATGGCTGATGATTTTCGAATCGATTTGCCATTCTCACAAACGAAGGGCACAAAAGGCTGAGCAATCAGTCCAAGGCTGGCTGCTTTTGGCCCAGAGAGAGGAGAGATACTCTGTGAGTGGAGGGCAAGCATGGCTGATCTGAATCATGAAGAATAATGTTTAGCCTGGCAGATGATTAGGGATGTTAATTTTTTTGGAGGGGGGTGGGGGCAAAGGGGGCTGGCACTTGGTGATGTCACTTTGGCTATCTGAACAATCTGGCATGGCCGATCCTGGCGAAACGCTGCTCAATTTGCTGGGGCTCCTGCTCCATTTGCCTGTTAATGAGCACTGTTGTTGGAGGTACCCATGTGTACCATGTCATGAGGCTAGCAGGCAGCACCTTCACCTGACGCTCTGACCACAGAGGAAAATGGCAGCCGCTGTGACAGATGTTTTCACAGTCCTGGGGAGAGAGCCACGGGAGACCTGTACAGTCAGAGGGCCCGCATATATCGCCGGCAACAACTGCTACAACATGTGTCTACCTCAGAGTACATCCAGTATGCACCGAAAACAGGTAGTCAGCTCTTTTCTTTAAAACAACATCAAAATGACAAGAGCGGGTCCTTCCGCGTGCCTAAATAAAGACAGCAGTCAAAATAATCTTCATTGGAGCTACAAAAGCAAATTTTTCTGGTTAACACAGGAGTGAATAGGCAGCGTTGGCACATATATTTAGATGTTTACAGTACATGTATCTGTTTGAATAGATCATTTGCTGTTTCCTGGTGAGTGATTCAGGGGGAGGAGCCCTCAGTGTCACAGGATGGATGACCGGGGTAAACTCATCACGTCACAGCATGGCAACAGCACTTAATTACTCGTGAAAGGGTGAGCTCTCCACAGTCCACTTGTGCTGAATGAATCCAGGATTAAAGGAGCCTACCAGTGACATTAATGTTTTTTGCCATTTTACTTCAAGTCATGAATAGTTTGACTATTTTCCAAACTGTACTGCAATATTTTTGCCAAAGTTTTGAAGCCTTGAGTTTGGCATTTTGCTGGTCACCATCTTGGTTTTTAGTAACCAGAAGTGAGAGAGTGAACAGTATAACCGAACGCTGACTAAGACATTTTCAGGCGGCCAAAATGTCACTATTAACTTCCATTAACTGAAAACACAATGTGAAAGGGTTAAATTTGAAAGATAAAAAAAACACAGATAACTCCCAGACTGGACAACGCCGTGGTCAATCAAGGTAGCCCGCCCTAAAGCATTCCCTGCTTTATGTCATCTTGTGACCTCTCAGACTTGTGTTGCGACCCCTTGAACCCCAGGTTGGGACCCACTGCTGTAGACAGCCATTGGTTTCCATTCATTTCCATATGGCATGAAAATCAATTGGCAGAATCTTGAAACTAGCTTGTTTTTGATTTGCGTAATTCATCACTGTGGACACTGGCATGTCAAATATAATGCAGAGAAAGATTCAAAAAGCATGCTGAATGATTTTCATACAATTTAGAAACGAATGGAAATCAATAGCCGTCTGGAAAGTAGGAAAACAAATAAAAGCGTTCAGATGTTACGTACAAAACACATGATCTTCTTCTAAAATATAATACGTTGTTATAGATCAAACTACCCAACAATATATATGACAGTAATCAAATTGTGCCACAAATAAAGCGGCGAGATTAAAATGCTGTTATGAGAGTTATGAGATTAGTAATATTCAAAAATACAATATCATAATATACATATTGACATAACAGTATGACTGTTGTAATGGATATTTACACATTTGACTCAAGTAAAGGATCTCAGTCCTTCTTTCACCATGAATAAAGTGCAAACTGAAGGCAAAAAGAAGAGGGGGGAGTTGCCTCTGAGTTTTGATGAAAGTTGAAGGCTGCTGTGGGCTTTTTATTGATGCCGCTGAGTGAAACATGCCAATAGCCGGGCTATACATTGCAACACTATCACACAGTGCATCATTAAACAGATCCATAAAACAGACCAAATTTTAATGACAAATGCGCTGATCTGAGATAAGTATAAATACTGTGTAATTCAGCAAGGTTTCATGCCTGGTTAAGCATGTACATCTTTTGGCGGTCCACTAACTGATAGTACTTTGGTGCAATATTTCAGAGCGCATCAACATTCCGGTGAAATTAACTCTGATGTGTGAGCAGACCCGGGTCCAGCACTCCAAACTGTCTCGTGATTATATCGAGATAGATAGAGCGAGTCGTGCACAAAACTCCTCACAATCTACAAGCTGTCCTGGCAAATTTAAATACGCCTGGGCATGAAAAAAAAAAGAAGAAGGGAGAATCATTCTCTAATGTTTGTGCTGCTGGAAAATAGGTAATAGATGCAACGTGCCGAGAGTGTTTTTGGAGGCGGTTGGTTTTCTCTTGTCTGATTACTAAATTCAGGGTTGATATACAGATGTAAATATGCTGCTTAGAAGCCCCCTCCTCCTGCTCTACAACGCCTCCCTCCCTCTTCGCTTCCATCTGGCAGACAATAGTTTAAAATTCTTAATCCATGAGCAACCATTGAACATTAGTGAATTGCAAATTACAGATGTTTTACTGTCTCTCCCTCTTCTTTTTTTCTGTTTTGATCTGTGCATCCCACTGTCACTCAGTGTCGCGTACGCATCCCTCGCTCCTCTGCATTCATTAGACACCCTGTGCCATCATGGCACCATATGACACTGTCATCATTTGGTAATTAAACCTTTGCTCGTTTAAATATGAAAAGCTGGCAAGGGTGTGATCATAAACAATGTTGCTCAAACCAGATTTTCGAGACTAAATGAGAATTCGAGCAACATTATGCCAGAGATTATGTTTTTTGTTTTTTTTCTATCTTCACTTGGAGCAAAACAGAAATGGAAAAACAAACATTGGAAGAAAAAACAAAGTTGCTCTCGTGCCAAACATATCAGACTGTCACACATTCATATTCATATAAACAGATACTTTATTTGAAGCACAAAACAATGCACTTTAGAAAACAAACTCTAGCTCTATTTCTAATGTGACACCAGAAAAGTCTATATCTTTTACGGTCACAGATTACAGCTCTCTTCTATCAGTCCAGAAGTAAACAACGATAGTAAACCAGTAGCTGACAACTTCTAACACCAGTATGTGCATGATAACGTCACGGTGGCAGGGGATCTTTAAATTCTACGTTTAAATGATGAGCACAGGACATAACATCAGTGATGCACTCTTCTATCCCCTAAACACAGTTATGTGCTTGATCATGTTGGACCACCAGACAATAAAATCTCGCTTGAGGACAAGCGTCACCATCTCCCAGATTCTCATCTAAATTCACACAGGCCTCCATCACTGGAGATTTAGCCAAATGGCTGTGGAGAGGAGGAATGCCCGAACCATTACAAGCCAAACTACTGGCTTTTTATTGCCACTAAACAATCTTCCTTGGAGCCGTCCTTTAGCATATACCTCTGAGCTCGGAGCTGGTGAGAAAGTGCGTGGGAGGAG
This sequence comes from Ophiodon elongatus, assembly GCA_016806645.1. NCBI lineage: Eukaryota > Metazoa > Chordata > Actinopteri > Perciformes > Hexagrammidae > Ophiodon > Ophiodon elongatus. The sequence goes on from JACSYO010001669.1 coordinate 3,633,700, forward strand.
GCCATTCAGTCACATTATGGCTTTCCATAGATCAAGGTCACAATTTTCATGATCATTACACCACTGAAGGTGACAGGAAGCATTTACAGAAGTGATCAGGAGCTTATGTGGGAGTTGCTCATCCGTAGATTTCTGGGGAGAGGAATATATGTGTACACACACAGCCTCACACACCCGCACACACACACACACACACGCACACACACACACGCATACACACACACACACAAACTAATCAGCAAATGTGCAGCTGACATTCCTCATATTATCATATCATCATTAAAATGAAGACAACCGGCAAAGACAAAGAGGGGAAATTAAAGAAATCAACTTGTGTGTGAAAAAAAAAAAAAACACATTTGTGAGTTCAAAGCCTGCCACCAGGAGGTGACTGCTACATTATGCATTCACATGCCATAGGCTAACACATGTCAGCGGCCCACTGGACAGAAGCTCTGTTTCCCATATTGCTGACATGTGATTGGAAGCTGTTGGCTGTCTGGTTGGGACAGAGGCAGCTGGCGGGACACCTCCGAGCCGCCTCGGGCTGCACACACACACACACACACACACACACACACACTGGATCTAGACGTGGGATCAGCTTCTCCCACGGTGATGAACCCAGGGCCTTAAGGGAGGACTGGTGTGTGCTGCCTGTATCCACTGGAGGAGAGGCTTCTCTGGTGGTTGTTGTAGATGGATATTTTTTTGTTTTGTTAAGTGACTTGTTTCTATAAATTATTAATATAGAAAAATTTAGGAAATGTCATATAGTTGAATATCAGGATGAACTTTTGTGGAAAAAGTTAAGATAAATCTCTCACAATATTCCTGACTTTAGTTTCCAATGCCCTAAAAATGTTTTACTGTAACGCCTCTCCTTTGTTAAGTTCCAACCAGAGGGGAACACATTTAACTATTCATGTGGAAAGTTTGATGGGGGAAGAGAAGGGATTTAGCCCTTGTTCCCAGTACAATAAATGCAACACGGAGAATACTTTTGAAAATGACAGGATACAGACCTATTTTTAATCCAGCACTGCAGGGCATATTTAACAATTACATGCAAATCTGCATAATGAATGAGGAGCAAGTGTGTATTGTAGGTCTTTGGCACTTTATTCCCCTACTTAGTGTGTTAAAGCATGGGAGGTGGAAAGACAACGTATGTGTAATATTCCGAGTATTTATGGTAATTTAGATTTTTTTTTGTTGGCTATAAGAAAAAACAAAAAATAAGATGCTGAAAATAGCTTTTGTACAGTAGATATAACAGCTCTTAATCATGATCATGATAACAATAAAAATTATAACAATAATAATATGTAATGTTACTTTTTGTAATTTGGCCTTTCTTTCACGTTTAAATGCAAATGAGATGTTAATTTTTCTTAATGATTTGCTGTACCTGAGGCATGGAAAAGCTCAGAAACTCAACTGTCTGACTGCTTTTGTGCTCAGGGTATGAAAAGTAATTTAACAAAGTGTTTTCTAATCAAAGTAATGTAACCTGATCTCACTTGCATTTGGATCTTTAATACAATACAAAATCACTGGAACCACTCAGTACACGTGTGTGTGCGTGTGTGCGCGCGTGTGTGTGGGCGTGTGTGTGTGTGTGTGTGTGTTGAAGACTAATGACGGGACAGATCATCAGCTGAACAGCCAACCTGCCAACATGCAGATATCAGAATAATTTAATTGGAGTTACCAGTTTTAAAGAGTGCGAGCAGCTTAAAAGTCCCTCCTGTGTGTGTTTTATCATCTGAGATACGACCCTGACTGCTGTAAACTTCCGCATTGACGTTTACGTCTATTCTTAATTTTTGATGATTCCCCATCAAAGACAGTAAACGGTTAAATTGGCTGCATTAAACTGGCATGTTTATTTATAAGTGCACTTCAAAAGCGGTTTTAAATATCAGGTGGCAGCAGATTGGCAATCGAACCACCAATAGAAACGAAAAGGCGACTTTGGTTTTACATTACAGTGTTTGAATTCACCCTTTAAAAATGTATGCCAGCTTTTAAAACGTGTTCTATAAACAAAAAACAGCATTTTCAGATGAAAGTAATTGGGTTTACTCGCCAACACATCCCTGAACTCAAGGAATACGACTCAAATTAAATAAATACATGTATTGTTAATGTGTGAGATGAACTGGTCGATCATCTCATTTTCTCTCAGTCCTGCCAGTCACGTGAACTATATGTGAAAGTTGATCATGTATGTGTGGACTTTGTATCTGAGGAGACAAATGCACGGTTTTGACATAATGATGTTATTCCATTAATTTACAAAAAAATATGTTTGTTTGAAAAATGTTTAGATGCATCAACTGATGACAAAATAACGATTGATTGCAATACTGTTCATGATAATCCTATAATATATTCAGAATTTGTATATATTACTGGGAAATTAAAGGGACATTATATCATAGCATACAACTACAGAATAGTGATTTTTCGTTATGAGATGCTGAAGAGGACCAGTGAGTGTGTTTAAATCAATGGGCCACATTCTAAGGTTATAATGAGTTTATAACTCTGCAATATTAACATACAATCTGTTTTTTTTACTACATTGCACAGGAAACAGACGCTCAAATAACTGACGATAAACAATAGAAAATATTTTTAAAAAGATCATTTTTTGCTGTAGCATGATCCTCCACAGAACAAATACACAAATAAATAAATAAATAAATATAACTAATGATAAGAAACATAGATCACGTTGTAATTTTACATTTAAACGAGGGGATCAATGGAAAACAGTTGTAATGATCCAATTAATTATGGGCAAAATTAAAAGCAAGTGCAAAATCAATCTTTCACGGTGTCGAGGATGGAATCAAATTGATGCTCCATCTGTTCACGCCAGCAAAGATTTGTAGCCCGGGAGTATTTGTGGCTGCTCGCTGCTGGAGCACATGGACACAGTGAGGAAATCCAATATACAGTAACAGTGTCAAGAGATATGTTTGTTAGTGTTACAGGATTAAATGTAGGTGGAGGCTGCAGCTGAACATCGGACTCCTCCCGTTTCATTCAAAAATAAAAGACCTAAGAAATAATATAAGTATTACTCATTTGCATGCATTTTAGGAGCAATACATGAGGTTTAATGTATATTTTTTGACACATTTTAGTCAAATAAAGAGCCCGAAAACACTTTAAATATATTATTTATTTCAACATGCAGAATTCTTTACATTTTTGACATTATTCTCCGATTTACCGAATGTGCAAATAGTCCAAAATCAGCCTTGATGTCGCCACAAATCACCATAACTCTCCTGACGAGACCCCTCCCTTCAATCGAAAAGGATTAATATTCAACTTACAACCAGTTGTGTCAGCTCCCCTCTGCAGGGAAACTCAGATCGATTGGTGACGTTGGAATAACGCGAGACAACCAGCAGAGTCTAAACGGGAGGAAGAAAAAAGAAAAAAGAAAAATTAAATGACACCTAGCCTCTCCCACCTCTAGAAATAAAAGTTATTTACCACCAGCACCACACAGACGCCTCGGTCATCCTCCCCACAGTTGCCTGAAAGTGTGATGTGATGTTCGGCGGGTGGAGCTGGACCCTCGGTGCTGCTTCTTCTTCCTCCTCCTCCTCCTCCTCCTCCATGCCACCTCTCCTCTCTCTTCTCTGCACAGGCCATTAGGAAGCGGGGCAAAAGATAAATTGCTCTCTGTCAATACATTACACCTCTCCTAATGGGTGCAGCCGGGCTCCAAAAACATTTTCCAAACTCTTGACATGCAGTGGCATCGTCTTAAATACTGCAGTTGTGTGTCAAAGTGGAAATGAGTCAGTCATTTATTCAAATTCTTTCAAATTTAATTTGAATAAAACTGGTAAATTCGGGCTGCTTTCTGGCTTCAGTGGTCAAAAGTAGACTGTCAATGTTTGAGTATTAAAAGGTAAAACTGCATTGCTGCATTGTTTACATGGCTTTCAGGGGTCTCTGACCCCGTGTTAGCAGCTGAATGGGGCGGCCCCCTTCCTAAAAAGAGAGGGGTTATAAGGCCCATCTGACCACATAGGCAAACACGCCACACCGCACGTGCTGCTCAAACACAAACCAAACAAAATAAAAACGTGAAAAATGTGTATTCGTCTGGATATGTGGTTAACAAAAAACAAAAAAAAACAATTGCAGCATTTTGTTTTCCACCCCCCTCAAATTGTGGGGAGCAAGAGGGCACCAGAGAGAAAACTGAGGGAGGGGTGATGGTGGTGGTGGGGGTCTTATGGGGAGAGGAGAAAAAAAAAGAATGTAGCTTTAAGGGAAATGTGCAGCCGGCTGTGAAATTACAGCCTATAGTGCTACATATTGTACCAGAAGCTCACTCCAAAAACAGTAACAAAAAGAGAAATCATCCCCTAACCTGACCAGGAGGCAGAGCGCGAGATGTGGCCGTCTGCCCCTAAGAGATCCCCCCCCCCCTCCTCCAACAACAAACACCTACACACCCCCCACCCCGAAAAAATTGTCAAATATGTGGCGAGAGCGCGTGCTAATAGCAAGGAAATTTAGACTGTCACCTAAAATTATGAATTTCCATTTTTAAATTTGAGTTGTCTATTACTGTAATTTGATTATGGTTTAGAACGTGTATTATTTCTTAAAGTATCACTATTATGGACCCTTCAGGTATATCAAGATTTTAATTTATTATTTATTTATTGTGATTTGTTTTTGTTTGTATTTATAGAAAAAAATATATTTTCATGTTTTTTGACGTGTCTTTGCTTGTATTGCTTCCTTTTTTTGTGCTTGTTTTACAAATTGACTTTATTAATATTTAAATGTATTTTATAATTTAGCACGGTGAATTAAAACGATAACTTTTTTTATTAGAGATATTACAAATATTTATTTAAAATATGATATTAATGGGATCCAAAACGAAGCATCTCGACTTTCACATGCCTCCATCATGCTTTGTTTAGTTCCCAGACTTTATATGCAGGTGTAGGCCGAGTCTTATCTGCTGTTTAAGTATTTGAGACACCTTGCATGGATCTATGGCTCATGGATTATTGTTCCAGAACAACATTTCGTCTTCTCAGTTCGATCACAAGCACTCAAGTGCAGCCCAAGTTTTACTTTATTGGACTACTTTGGCAGCGCCTTTAAATTTGAGAAACTATACAGCGCCATCTACAGAAGCTAAGCTGCACTGCTGCATGCAGATCAGTTTCACCTCCAACCTCAAACCACCACCACTGCTTCCAGTCTGGACCACTGCAATCATCACACCATCAACCGAATGTAAAAAGGGCAATACATCTGCATTTAACATAAATGAGCCAACATTTGTAACATTTTATATCGAATGAGAGCCAGAAATAAAGCTAGAAACACATTATTTTTAGGCCTACTTGGGTTCCAGATTGGACATTAAGAGAGATGAGCAAAACAATTAAATTCAAAGATTAAATTAAAAAGAAGATTAAAAAGAAGGATGGAGCTAAATCCGGATTGTGAGGACACATGGATATCCTGTATATTCCCAGAGACAGGCTGTTAGTCCGTGCAGTAAAGGGAAAAAAGATCACAAAGAAACACAAATAAATAAAAAAAGAAAAACCTCTTTCATTGATTCAAAACTTCCAGTAAGCGAGCATATAATTCACAGCGGTTTTAATGTCTAATAAACTGTTATTTCTAACTCCGAATCCATTCCTTATTTATCGCCCTCCCCTTCCTGCCGGAGTGTCAGACCCAGAGACCTCCTCATTTGGACCCCCGATTTTTTTTTTTTTTTTTTTTTTTTTTTTGCGTTAGCGAATCACAAAGTGTTGGCATCTATTGCCTTTGTCTGACAAGTCATCCATATAAGCAAAAGGGGGGTCTGCAGAGAGGAGGAGGGGGGGGGGGTTTGGGGGGGGGAGGAGGAGGAGAGGGTTGCAGCTTTTAGAACCACAGACACAGAGAGAGGCTTCATTCCCAGCCCAAAGATCCAGCATAACGCATCCAGCGCTGAGGAGAAACCCGACGTGTGTGCGCGCGTGTTTCCTCCGCCGGTTTGACGCGTGAAATCAAGGCCACCAGGATTGAGGAGATACCGGGCCCGCTGCACGCTGGACCTCAACGTTTCGTTTTCAAGAAACTGCTCGCTGGCATTGCTGTGAGACTTACCTCCGCTCGCCCGAGGCTTTTGAAAAACAATACCGATAAACTAACCACAGGTCGTGTTACTGAAACAATCCTTCGGTCATGCTGCGCACCTGCCAGACCTCCGCTCCCGCACCGGACTGTTGAAGAAAAAGACCAGGCAACTTTTGGGGAAGAAGTTGCCATCAGATCGGTCGTCGAAGCAGGGGTGGAGGGGCAAACTAAGTCCCTCCATCGAGTAGATCCACCTTTTTTTCTTCACATTTTCATCCTTGACAGGACGGCGAAACGGCGACTTCAGTTGATTATCACTCTTTCCTTTGCTATCCAATGGATATTCACTGCAAAGCAGACCCCTTCACGGCGATGCACCGTAAGTAGCACAACCCGAGTTTCCCTGCAGCTTTGACACGTACATGCGGATAGAAATAAGAAGAAGAATGTGTATTTTCTGCATGTTACAAAAGGCCTGCAGCAGAAAGCATATAGGGACCTTTATGAGCCAACAGCGTTTTGGAGCATAACAACAGTACATTAAACTGAGAAACATGGAAACATAAGGACAATAGTGGATTAAATAGTATCATGTGGGCAAATTTCAGCCAATATTCTGCTTAAAAAAATCTTAAAAAATCTAATAAATGACAACAATACTTCTGTACACATGCAGCGATGTGCAGAAATTAAACTTGTCATTGTAAACAAAGAACATGCGTTGGCAGGTACTCTGTAATTTACACGTGTATCACTCTCCAGCTTCCCGCGCAGGGTGTGTGTGTGTGTGTGAGAGAGAGAGAGAGGGAGAGAGAGAGAGAGAGAGAGCGAGAGAGCGAGAGAGAGAGAGAGAGAGAGAGAGAGAGAGAGAGAGAGAGAGAGTGTGTGTGTGTGTGTGTATATTTGTGTGTGTGTGTGTGTGTGTGTGTGTGTGTGTGTGTGTGTGTGTGTGTGTGTGTGTGTGTGTGTTTAGGCCTGATAAGTCAGTTACACATCTATTATTCAAATTATTCAAATAATTCAAATACCCAGCGAGGTCTGTGAGTCCAACACAAGTCCACATTCAGTACCTGTAATTTGGTGAATGTGTGTGAATTATTGATGACCTCTTCGTTTACTAAATAATATGTAATATGAGTAATCAAAGCTCGTTCAATTATTTAAAATTACCGTGCTGGGAAAATGAGGGAGCTTGTAACGTAATAGCCATAACATGAGCCGTGGAGCTGCTGAGAAAAAATATTAGGTCGGTTAGAAACTTTAAAGTACTGGAGACCAAGATAAATTCCTATTTAAAAAAATAAAATAGAATTAAAATAGCAGTAATGACACAGACCTACATATAAGTGGGTCAATACAGGTTGGATTTATTGTAACTAATTGCAAAATATGCACAATAACAGTGTGACTGATGAGAAATCATATGCTGATTGAGGAGGCGTTCAGCACTTGTAAATAATCTTGTGTTTTATTTTATTTAAAAAATATTATTATAAAGACAGTATTATAATTAATCGTAATTTAAAATGTCAGATATATTGTTTTCAACACAAAAGAATACTCATTCAAACAACAAGCATGGACAGAAGCGAACAGATAAATAGGTCACATTTTCAGCTGCAATGTTCGTTTTTGCTTCATTCGAAAAATAAAAACATGTACATTCATTACGGACACTCGGTCTACAGTGCTGTGATCATCTACTTTTAAATCACCAACACATCCAAATCCAGCTTCCATCCATTAATTATTTATAATTATTTGGAATAATGGCTGATGACTGACAACATATTCATATCATGGTCATTGTGCTGTATTTATAAAAACGTTTAAAACACAGACAAATAAGGCGCCTGCATAATATAAAAAAATAATAATGTCTTTTTTTTTTAATGTTCAAGTGCAGCATTTCGTGCATCCTTAAAGGCTTCTTCACAATACCATAATAAATACATGTAAATCCACCTGCTCCACGAAGGAAACGGACCTACGGATCTATTCGCTGCTATAATTACGAAACAAACTCACCTGCGCCTTCCTCCCCGCTACGACTTTATGTAATGTTACGGTTGTGTGTGTGCTGCTGTTGTATCCCACGTAGGGCACGGAGGTGTGAACCAGCTCGGCGGGGTGTTTGTGAACGGCAGACCCCTCCCGGACGTCGTGAGGCAGCGGATAGTGGAGCTGGCCCACCAGGGCGTCCGGCCCTGCGACATCTCCAGACAGCTGCGGGTCAGCCACGGCTGCGTCAGCAAGATCCTGGGCAGGTGGGTGAACACTCTCCGGACAAGCCCTGCAGCCAGGTACACTCTGCTGGGTGCGGGGAGGTGGATGAATATGCACGATGTACAGTGGTGGAGGTGGAGGAGAGAGCTCAACCTACAAAACTCAGCTCAGTTTTTAATTCTTAAATGCATTGAATCATATTTTAGTCTGCCTAAATTACAGAATATCTATGTATTTTGGAAGGTTAGTGGAGTTCAGGTGGGCTTCTCCTCCATTTTGGTGTTGACTGAAATGATTCAATAGGAATTTTACAGACATACATCCTTGCCGTGTATTCATGCATGCGCTCGTGCGTTTTTCTTGCATTTTTAAGCAAATATGTGTTTGTTTTGAGACATCATGGACATTTGAAACCGCATATTAGACTCATAAAACCTCAAAATTTGATGTTTTGCTGAAAAAAAAAAGAAGTTGACTTTTGGAGACTTTCTTGTAAAAAAAAAAAAAAAAAAAAAAGAAAAGTAGTTCTCAGAATCAATAACTCTCCAGCCTATGTGTGTATCAATGCGTTTAAAATGATATTATACGTCTATCTTAGGGGGGGCTTAGGTACAATTGCGTCTTAAAAAAATTGTAAGCTATCATTGGAGAATGTTTATTTTTATTGTTGCAGATACTACGAGACTGGCAGCATCAAACCAGGGGTGATTGGTGGGTCTAAACCTAAAGTGGCCACGCCAAAGGTGGTGGACAAAATCGCAGACTACAAGAGACAAAACCCCACCATGTTTGCTTGGGAGATCAGAGACAGACTTCTTGCAGAGGGCGTCTGCGACAACGACACTGTTCCCAGCGTCTCGTCCATTAACAGGTAGGACACAACAATTAAACTATAACCTAAAAAAAAAAAAATACGTGCAACCTTTCGTTTTTTTTTTCTTTTTTTTTTCTTTTTTGGGTAAATCCTTTTTTGGTTGAAACAGCGGGCTGTATGTAAACACTTTAATGGATAAATCATTCGCGACCGTGTATCTGTGCTAAACGCACCACCCACCGCAGAATATTGTTCGACCAACTTTGTGCTGCCCTAACCCGCCGATCGTGCACGAGGCTGCCTGCGGTCTCAGAGGTGCAATTCAATCTTTCAGACCGAACTCCCTCAACAATCAGCAGTACATCCAGGACTGAGTGAATCTGTCGAGATGAAAACCGATCAATATTCGGTGACCAGATCCCGTGGCGCTATAAAGCAGGCCAATTTTCTTTAGCACATCTAATGTGCTGGAGCTGCTGCACACACAGAGAGCAACACCCCTGCCTTTTTCTGCAGGATTTTATTTTGAAGAAAAACGGAATTAAGGGGAAACAGATTGGCTGCAATTTCGTGAAATATTGCATCATGTGAAAATAAAGTGACTAATAAAAAATTAAAACATATTGTAGCAAGAAAAAAAACACTTCCAGTTCATGAATAAAGCTTCTAATAATTTAAATCCTTGCTTTAAAACTCGAGGTGGTATCTTCCTGTAAATAATAGTAATGTAACATTATGATGATGCATTAAAGTGCAGCATCAATTTTGTTTTGATTGTGGCTTTAAAACGCCTTTTAACTATATATATTTAACATCTCAGGAATCATTATTTATGCTGCAATTCTTGAGTTTTCTGAAAGGAATTTGTAAACAGCACCATATTAATAGAGTGGCAGCTACAGGAGGACCTAGGACACCCCCACCCCACCCCACCCTCACCCCGCCTCACCCCACCTCACCCCCCCCACCCCCCCACCAGAGATCCCTGGTGATGAACTTTGGTTAAGAGGCACTGTTCCATAGAGCCAGCATCAGCATTACATTTTAATGAGCTGATGGGAGAGCATGGACAGCTCCACACAAGACATCTTTTAAATAGAGAAAAGGCTGAAGAAAATTCATTTCATGCTTCGTGGCTGCTTAAAAAGCCCTATTTAAGGAGGCTCAGACACATGTATGTGATAAATTCAAAATGTACATTAATATCATTAAAAGAGCCCTATAAAGTTTTTTTCAATTCCAATTAAAGCTTTCTATTTTGAACCCGTGGTGGGGGGGCTTATGTGTCTTTGTTTATGTGGGAAATTAAATTCTGAATACAAAGAACTGTAATTCTATCAGCCAAATATGAGAGCTACTTTGAATTTCTATTACGGCTTAATGCTGAATATTTTCTCTTTTTTTTTATTCAGCAGAATATTTCAATGTGTTACTCTGTGCCACACACACACACACACACACACACACACACACACACACACACACACACACACACACTGGAGCACACACTCAAATGAGACGCATTTGTTTAGATTTATCCGGAGGTTCATATTTCGATACATTTCAATGAATTTCTAAAGGAGCAGTCTGCAAAGAAAAAAAAAAATCAATGAAAACATCTTCAGTGCTTCAATCACTATAGCAGACTGCTCCAGATCAGCTGATGCTACTACAAGTTGTTTGCAAATCATACAAAAAAGTGTCTCAAAATAAATGACGAATAGTGTTAAATTGTGGGTTTCCCCAGTTAAGACAACACAGAAAAAAAGCGAAGCACTGGAGCCAAAGTCTTTTCCAGTTGGATGATTCTGACTGGGGCCAGTCGTGGGTTTCTGTGGCAGACAGTCTGACCTCAGGACTGTTGACAAAAGAGGATGCTCAATTTAAACACCTTTCGCCTGCATGCATTATTAAATGCTACAGAGATAGTGTTGTACTACGAGTCGGGGCCACCACAACCAACAAGTAACGCTACCCTGTTGGTAGACATTAAAAAAAAAAAAAGGTCCTCAATGGCGCTCGATATTATTGATTCAGAAGGAAAGCAATTTTAATATTTCTTCAGGGGATTTTCAGCAACAGCCAGGTCATTAATTCATTCTCCCAAATTGCTTATTCAATATCAAGAACATGGATACCAAATAAAGCCTTTGAATTTATGTAGCACACACAAGTCAAGGGGTCGAATAACTGTTATGGGGAGAAGTGAAAAAAATTAAAACGTCAATATGCGTTCTCTGGAAAGGCTTGTTGTTAGGTAGCTTTGCCTCGAAGGGGAGTTTTCTTTCTTTTCTTTTTTTTTTATTTGTGACAGTGTTGGATTTTTTTCCCCCGGAAGCCTTCTGGCACCTACAGTTACATCAATAACCAAATCATCGGATGCATTTCTGGATAATATGTAGAAAATATAAGAGGAGTATTTTGGTTAAGAATTATATTATCTGAGCAGGTGAATATTTTTATTCCACTGAAATAAGACATGCGAAGAAATAAGAAACTAAATCTGAATTGTGCAAAGAAATCCCCCCTAAAAGGCTCCACAGTCCTCATCCAACCTCTTTGTGCTCTAAAATAGCTCTCATGGCATACATGATGAATAGTTTTAAAGTTTACAAATTATTGTGACAGCTCCCTTTCTTCCCAAGTGCCATTCAGATTAAAGGAATCTAATGCTGGCGTAAGCTTGTGCAAGGCAATAAGGAACTATTGCTTTCCTGTCACATATAATTTATAGCTTTCTATTTGCATCTGTTTGCCCGTGTGACTAATCCCCAACTTTTTCTCCCCAAGCCCCGATCAATACAACCTCATCCGCATTGGCACATGGGGCCGCTTGCTCTACAGAGATGTTTGATCTTGGAAGCAAAGGGCTACTATAGGGCTGCGATCTGCCCCAGTGAAACTCCCTCCACAGTGGGGGAGAGAGAGAGGGAGAGGGGGGGGGGGTGAGAGGGGGGAGCTGATTAGTGTGGGCCAGGTAGAGTCAGTGAAGCTGATCATTGAGGTGAATTGATGTGATTTCATGCTTTGTTTGCAAGATCACTCAGACCAAAAGTGCAATGAAGACTTTTCTCCAGACCTCACCTTTAAAAGGTAGAACCGCTGATCCCTTCTTACCCCGGAGTAACGCTTGATATCTTAATCACACAATATCTCTATAGTTAGGGGCAGTTTGGAATCTCCAGGAAGGAGAGTTGGTGGTAGAAGAGCAGCAGTGACATCTGCCTTTCCTTTGTTCCCCAGGATCATCCGAACAAAAGTCCAGCAGCCTTTCCATCCGTCCCCTGATGGGTCATCCCTGTCGACACCAGGCCATACTATAGGTAATAATGCTGCTCAGCAGGGCCTTTATGGCATCACAGCACACACTGTACGCGCATGCTTTTCCAATGGGGATTCAAGCTTATTGTTGTCTTTTTTTCCCCTACCAGTACCAAGCACAACCTCTCCGCCTGTAACCAGCGCCTCCAACGACCCGGCAGGATCCTACTCCATCAATGGGATTCTGGGTATTCCTCGATCCAATGGTGAAAAGAGGAAAAGAGATGAAGGTAAGATAAATATTTTATCTTGAGGAGAAAAATGACACTTCAGCTCAGTTCAGGATTAGCATGCAGAAACTAACTAAAATCCTACCAACAAAAAAAAAAAAAGCGAAAATAATTGAACAGAATTCTGTGCAGCTTTATGCTATAAAATCCACTTTGCTGAACTTGCAATTACTGCATTAAAACCTGCTTCAGTTCCAGTAGATGACCCTTATAAAACACCTAAGTCTGAACCCTGTTACACCGCTGTGTCAATCTGCCAAGGAGTCTTTTGATTTGAAGACACGACCTCCGCTGTTGTCTCCTGCAATTAATCTTTATGGAAGTGATTAAAGGGCTTTAGATAATTACATGTCAAGATGATGTAGCCAACCACCCAGGTCAGTCAAGAAAGCCGATGTAGCTCTGTGGAGGGCTTTTTTTTTTTCTTCTCCCTTTAACAAAAGTGGCTCCACTTCTGCTGCTGAAGTAGTAGGTTAGTGGATATAAGGGGGCCTGAGGTGATATAGATTATTGGTTCTGTAAGCAATAGGCTTCCTTAATGTCACTACATAAGTCTGATGAGAATAGCTAAACAGATGCACTCATGTTACAAAGCATGCATGTGCGGGAGGGATGATGTGGCTGCTGAAAAGGGGCAGTTATCTTAAACAGGGTGGGGAATGAGTGCCTTATTTCTGCAGTGCTCTGGAATGAGAGCTAATCAGAGCACGGCAGCAGTTTACATAGCGTCTCCTTTGTTATGGCGTTTGTTGAGAAGCACAGGGGTTTGCGGGATATTGGGTGGAATTGATGTTTTATGTGCGTGCAGGGAGGGAGGGATGACTAATGACCTGTCAGAGGTAGATTTCCTGGCAAAGATATAAAAACCAGCATGACGTGGACATGGCAAATGACATAATCAAGTCTTCCCCTGTAAGAGATGCAATCGCGGAGAGGCATAATGCAAACGTCTGGTATTTTCAAGGGTTCATTTTCAGTCGTTCGAGGACCTCTCATATTAGCCAGGGTGTAATGTCTAGTCCCTGAATGATAGAATGCACACATTTCTATGCAGATTGCTATTGAAGGGCAAAGAGGTATTAAAGGGCATGGAGAGGAGTAAGGTATGTGTGTGTGAGGAGGAGAGCTTGCCTGTTTTGTGGAGGTCTTCCAGGTGACAGCGCCATGTTTCTATGGCTATTCAGTCTCAAATGATTCCCCTGATGTGCTGCCATTTCTGTGATTTAGGTGCTCGGCCAGCATTACGATGAAAGAGAAGAAAGCTGTGTGTGTGTGTGTGCGCGCTTGTGTGTGCGTGTTTGCATTAGGGTAGGACTTGCACTGAGGGTGACGGAGGGAGCTGTGGTTCTTATATACTCTCTCAACGGCCAGCTGGTGCCTACCTGGAACCACGAGGTCAGGGATACTTTATCTTTCCAAAACATAAACCCCAGGCCTTGGCTGCACACACACGGTTGCAAAAGCAATGTCTCGCCTCGAGCCACAGTTTGTAAAAATAGTATATTACGTACGATGTTACCCTGTAGACACTATTGTCCTGTTGCTGTCTTCCCTTAAAGTGCACCTTAGACTACTCCCCACCCCCCACCCCCCACCCCCCCAAAAAAAAAAGACTAGAAGACCAACTGAATTCAAGACTTTGCAGCTGGAAGACAGAAGTGTCCTCAGAAAAAGACCCGTAGCTGTCATTTAGAACAGATTATGTCAGTATTTTGGATGTTAGGTTTTTAACTTTCAATTTTTAGAGTGTGTATAAGACTGTTTTAAAGAGCCTTCTTTCTTTGCTTCTATTCATGCATTTAAAAAAAAAAAATCTTCGTCACTTTTAAAAAAATATGTCTGCATATGATGATATGCCATAACCATAAGTGTACTGGTTAGTCTTTTCCTTTAACAAAACAAGGACAAATATTTCCTTCAATCTACATGTATGCATTCATATTTGGATAATCCTGGCACTGAAATCAAAACAAATAGAAGTAAGAAGCAGGTTTGTGCTGCTTTCAAGGTGTTTAATGGTCATTGTGGGGTTAAAGCTGTGTTTTTTAGCTGAGGTCTGTGTTTACGTGTTGCCTTGTTTGCTATTCAGACGTATTTTGCTTCCCTCAGTAGACAGAAGTCTATAGTCAGTTAATGCTTGGATTAAATTTCCTCACAGCACAGTAGCTTGCCTGAGCCCTATTTAACTTGGTAAGCCTCATGATGATTGTGGCACAAGCAGTCATTATCAAGGGTTGGAAACATGAACAAAAATGAGCGAAGGAGAAGGAGGGGAAGGGTTGCAGAGGGGAGGGCGGTGTGCAACACAAGCCCCGCTGAAATGGATTGGCTGTGTAGCCCAGAGTATTTGTTTTAGGCAGTAGCTGTGGCTCTCTGCCAAGCAGGCAGACAGCTCCTAAGTTTCCAAGTCAGCAGTGCCCTTAAAAAAAGGTCCCCCATTACAGGAGGGATGTAGAGATAATGTAGTGTGACACACGTTATGTACACTGGGTCTCGGCAAGAGGAGCTTCAGGGACACAGGTGTCATAAGAGCCATTAATCTGCTATTGTCACGTGTTATTGCAAATTAAAAGTAGCATGTTACACTTGGCAGCCATTGTTGCGGACGGACAGAGTGGGGGAGAGCGAGAGAGGGAGAGACCCCTGGAGATGGTGTCTTCGGTGACCACGGCTGTCCGCACCTTTTACAAAGTGACATATATTAGAATTTGCAATTCTGCAGAGAAAAGCTATTACCTCACAGATTAACATCCCAGCTCCTCCACCCCCACTGCTTCTGACACTGTAGGCTCCAGAAAAGACAAAGGAGAAGCTGCTTCTCTCAGGGTCAAATAAAAACCTGTCATACAGTATCCGGTGTTTAAGTACAAATCTGCTTTCATGGATGTTTTTGTTCTCCTTCTTGTTATTAGTGAGCGTTTGAGTGAGCTGAATTGACCCGAGCAGACAGCTCGGAGGTCTGTTGAGAACATGCAGCATCCATGAAGTGCGTCCGGTCTTTCAAAGTCATATTACACGTCCTTTCAGAGGAGCCCCACAATTTGCACAATCCGACCTGTAGATGATTCTTAATTTCAGCCATTCTGGTTGCTTTCTTGCTTTGTGTCGGGCTTTCTTCTTGATTTATGAGAGAAAAGCAGAGAGAGAAATTTCATGATAAGATGATCATCATATATTTCAAAAGCCAACAACAATAGCCAGTGGCAGTCAGAATGGATGTGATTCTGTGCTTCAGTAGCTGTTGAATTAATTATTTCTCATCTGTGAGCGTCATGAGGACTGAACCGATGTGTGTGGATGTAGATGAGTGATGGAGCGGGCCGCCGTCACACCCTGCTCTGTGTATCAGCATCTGTTATGGGGGGAGAGGAAGAATCAACACAGGAACTCAGAGCGCAGCAAAATGTCAGCACCTAAGTGCAACCTCCAAATTAGATTAATGAAGCCTTTAAAAGCTCAGGAACATCACGGCAAATTGATGGCCGATAGTAAGTAAGGCGTCCAAAATGCTCCCGTCTGAATATTATGAGGGATCATGCATAGGGATATGAATAAGAAATATCCTAATTATTTTAATTCACAGTTTGGCCTTTGAAAATACTCCCAGAGTGGTGTCTTCTAATTTCCTTTTGTTTGACCCCCAACATTTATTTACAATGATATACATCTGAAAAAAGCAGCAAATTGCCACATTTGAGAAGCTGCAAACAGAGAATGTTTGGGCAACTTTCGATTAATCGATTATCAAATTATTTTGTTGATTAATTTTCCATCAATTTATTGTCCAATTCCTATCAAACACTAATAACAGATATTTAGTGATGCAGAACAAACATATCACAGTATTTCATTTATGTTTACATAATCAAAACATTCAATTAGACAAAACAAAATGCAGCTGAGTTCATCCAATTTGTTTTAATTTAATTTAATTAAGCAGAGAATTGAGTCAGGCGGGAAATTATAGAGGTGTATTATTGTGAAATACATAACAATGTGTTAAGGGAATGAGAGTGTATGTATGTTGACATGTTATTTAAACAAGGAGCAGACTGAAAAGGGGGGGTAAGCTCATTTATCTGAGGGGGGCTTTCATGACCTCAAGGTGCCAGCTCACCTCCCTGTGCCTCCAACAGGAACTTAGAAATTATTTTCATCAGGGGAAAAAGTTTAAAACTTTCATTCTGAAATCATTCTTTTCCTATATTAGAGTCAAACGTCTTATTACAACTACTATTCGTACTCAACCTGCACTTCATACATGGCAATTGTTCTGTTTTTGTTTGGCGGGCACTCACTCAGACTCACCCCGAGTCCCATAGTTGCCTTGGCTAAAGCCTCCTGCTAGGGGTCGTGACCTCTGGGTGCCAAACCCGCAGAGAGGAGTCTGCTTTATAGAGCCGGTTATCTGATCTGATAGAGGCTGCTCCCTCGTTACCAGAGTGTTAATACAGACCGATGTCAAGATGAATACACTCAACTCCAGCGATGATCAATAAAGGACCACAGAGCGGGACAAGCGTGTAACGCACCAACAAAGCCACTGTGGTCAAAGATTAGTATCACCGCCGCATAATGGCCAGATTTGTCCAAATAATGGATCTCACTTCTTGTTGTGACGATAAGTGCTGAAAGATACTGAAAGGCACTTTTTTCAAATTGTAAATATTAATTGTTTACATTATGTGTGACCAAATAAGCAAATATAAAGTTTGGTTAGAATAAAAAATGTGACAAATTTATAAGAATTTAAAAGAATGTAACACCCCAAAACTCCATCCTATTCTGATTTGTGCAATGGTGTCACATTGTTTTCCTAGTTTGAGCACAGACAAAACATAAATACAGAAATTTATCATGTGAAATATTCCTCTGACTTTGGAAAAAAAGTATTGTTTTCATTTTTTCCATTGTTTTCAAGAAAATAAAAGAGGTCCTTCAAATTAAAGACAAAACACATTGTAATTTTCCCTCAGGCCGACTCAGAAGCGTTCTCAGAAGACAAATAAAAAAATCTTAAACAGTCTTTTGTCAAATTTAGGCACAAAAACGACCTTCGTTGTCATGGTTGCAACAATAACCACATGGTGAAGGCTGTAAAGAACGATCGTGGTCATGTTTGAAAGACACCAACATTGACTAACGGTAGGAAACAAACAGTTGACTCGAGTTGTTGACACTTTGCAGCTCTATAATAACATCCCACTGCTTCCTGCGAGTCATAATTCCTTCGGCCGCTAGAGGGCTTTGTCACTTGAACTGAAACAAATGGTGTTTTTGATGCTATAGTTTTTCCTGGGAGGACATGTATCGAAAATGATTAAGGATGCATAAACTTGATTTACGTTTGAGAAAGCTTAATTGCGGGCAACATTCTAAATGTCACCAGAATCATCTTCATCACGGAAACACAGTCGTTGCTGATTTGTCAAATGGGAGTCAGTAGCTGGGAGGGCACATGGGACTGTCCTCCGTCTGAGTGGGAGGAAGAGTACGTAGGTTGACCCAGGATGGCTTGTCTTGTGTGTGGGAAGTGTATTCCACAACGGTGAATGACAAATATAGTGTGGGTGTGTGTGTGGGGAGGGGGGGGGGTATTGATCAGGTGTTGCGGCTCGGGCCGGCTGATAGAAAGTAATTAATGACTCTATTTGCTTTGGTAGCAAAGAGAACAATCGAGTTTGATAAAGTGACAAGCAGTAGCTTTAGTAGGTGAGGGCCTTCACTGAGGCTGTGCAGAAAATATGTTGAATATTCACCTAAATGAACCCTAAAGTTCAGATGAGCAATAGATCAGAAAAAAAATCTTTTTTTCTTTTTTTTTATTCTCAGGAGGCAGTTGTACCTCTTAAAGGAATAATTCAACCTATTCGCTTTCTTCCCAACAGTTGGATGAGTCATATGTGCAATAAATATGAAGATTACAGTCAGGAGAGGGTCCGCTTAGCTTAGCATAAAGACTGGAAGCAGTGGGGGGAAAGAGAGCTAGAAGGAAGATTGTGTTACCTTTGCACAGCGCCAGGCTAGCTGTTCTACCCAGTTTCTAGTCTTTATGCTAAGCTAATCATCTCTTGACTGTAGCTTAATGTATAACAGACAAGCATGAGAGTGGGATTGATTTTCTCATCAAACTCTCGCCAAGAAAGCAAATGAGTGTCAAACTATTCCTTTACATTCAACTGCACCCACAAGTGTCCATTTAAAAAAAAAAAAAAAAAAAAAAAACATAAGTTAAAGCTAGATGACAAAGGGTTTTTTGGGATATTATGGTGATTTGTTAATTGGGAACAACACCCAAAAGTAAAACAATTTGGAGTTACATGGTTTTCACTGGAGAGTGACATACTCTCATACAGTGTAGAAAATGTTTTTTACCCCTAAATTTAGAGAGGAGGAAATTCAGGGGTAAAACCAAGCGTTTCATAAGCTAAACAAGATAACAGATGATACAGTGAGGGATAAATTAATGTGATGCACCGATGCAGCTTCTTGGATCCAGTACCGATACCTCAACGGAGGGTATCTGCTGATACAGAGTACCAGTTATCTCTTTTTCCTGTATTTAAAATATGTATACCTCAGCTGTTTATCTTACCTTTACCCTTATGTAAGGTACCATGAGGACAGAGATTACTGTGCCACTAAAAACTGATTTGGTGACCGGCTTCGACTGAATGAACTGATAAAAAAAGCCTTTGATTTGTATAACGACAGTGACAAAGTCACAAAATCTGTCAAATCATGGCCGACATCTGCATGGATAACGATCCAACATATCGGATCGGTGCTTCGCTTGTAAATAAGTCCTGTATTCATTACCGCAGTGAAACTAGAATAAATAGTTAACAAGAAATTGTTAGCAAACGCGTGATATTTATTGCTTGACATTTTCGCAGCTATCAGCACAATTTCAGACTGCACACACTCACACTTGCTCAGACACACACACACACACACACCCACACACACACACACCCACACACACCCACACACACACACACACACACACACACACACACACACACACTCTTTTATAGCTCCTTCATGGGAGAGTCGGGTTCATCCTCTGGCCTCAGCCGGTGAAAAAAGGTCAAGCAGCAGAATAGAATGGCAATAACCCTCCCAAATGGTACTATCACACAGACATGATTGATCAATTGAATTCCATGGCAGAGAAAAATGTGGGATTAAGTAGAGTATTATACGCACAATGAGTTGAGGCATGATGTTCATTTCAAGTTCATTTCAGCTCCCTCTTGCCACCAGATCAGGCAATCAATAGGGGCCTTGCATATCATATATCACCACTCTCTCGCTGAGGGGAGAACATAATCTGCCGCAAATTTAGAATGACAGATTTGTAAGGGAGCTGAAGCTTTTGTGGGATCCGGGGAGGAGACCTACAGACACAGCCACTGCAGCCAGGAAAGATGTGGGGGAAGAAGGGGAAGGGGAAAGGAGGGAGGTATGGTAGGATGGTCTGTAAAGGCTTTAAAGCGTTGCACGCAAGTGACAACGGGAGAAGCTAAAGCATCCTTCTCCCAACAGTCGGGTAATCAGGTCAGGAGTCAGGAGAAAATTCCTGTGTTTGGAGAGCAGGATGATTGAACCAGACTGTACGATTTTATTCAGCCTCTTGTCCTCCGCCGCTGTTTCCAAATAGAACCACCGCACTCGCAGAGAAGGAAAGCAGTATTGGATTGTGAAAGGGAAATTGTGCTTTAAAAGAAAAAGAAAAAAAAAACTGCTCTTGATTTCACCAAGCACTGAGAGGGTTTTGGGGAGGAAAGAAGGAGGAGAAAAAAAAGGCACTATAGCTGATGCTTTCATTACTATACATGTATATATATATATATATATTTATGTGTATATATATTATATATATATATAATATGTGTATATATATATATATATATATATACAGCATGTATATATTTGCAAGTGATGGTAATCCATCAATTACCAGAGGGCTTTCAGATCATGATGGTGTTACTACTGAGGGGTGGGGGGGTGCAGGGAAAAACCTGTGTGATGTAGCCAGTGGCTCACTACAGACATTAAGGAGTGGAAAAAGCTGCACTCCATCCCTTTCTGTCCTCCTCAAATCCCCCACAGAGGTGGTGCAGAAAATACATGAGGAGAATATAAAGTGCTTAGCTTGAAGTAAAGGCCAGCTTCCCGGGGTCAGTATCTCGATTGTTGCTCTTTCTTCTTGTAGATGGTTCAGATGGTTCTGGCCCAAACAGTGATTCTCAGGGTAGTGTGGAGAGTTTACGGAAACACCTTAGGGCAGATGCCTTCACCCAGCAGCAGCTGGAAGCGCTGGACCGGGTCTTTGAACGTCCCTCGTACCCTGACGTCTTCCCTACATCGGAGCACATCAAACCTGAACAGGTTAGTAACACTGCAACTCAACACTCTCTTCTTTCTTCACATACAAGTAAATACCCCCAAAATGTGCATGTGATGCTGATTCAAGCATTAAAAAACTACTTTGTCACAAATATTCCCAAACCATTCCCAGAAAGCTAATTAAACAAATGTCCAAGGTGTCCAAGCACTGGATTACAACCAGAAATGTATAATACTAGAGGGATCACCAGAAAAACTCCCACACATTATTGATTTTGTGATGAGAAACACATTTCTTGTATCCCCTATAATTGAGAATAACAGTAAGGCAACATTAAATTAATCAATACCTAGATTTTTCTCCATTTTTGCTGTGTTATTCAACTGCTGCTTCTTGTTGTTTATTTTCCAATTCTGTGTCACATCTTGATGTTTAATGGCTGACGCAGTCTCAAAGGCTGCCTTTATTTTCATACATCCACTTCATGTATTCATGAAGTGGATGTATGAAAGTATGTATTCCTTCTCATATTAAAGCCACACTCGCCATCCATCCTCATTTCAAAAATTAAGAGGCATTTGGGGACCAGCCACCCCCCATGCCAAAACGACAGCCAGAAACCAACGCTTATTAAAAGCTCTGGGCTTATTACAATGGATAACCTTTATTTACTTTCATTATACTATTAAACAACAAGAGGCTATTAATTTCTCCCACCGAACTACAAGTCGGACCCATAAAGCAAAAGCAGTCGCCTAATTGAGTTCATTTTAATTTCTCTCCAATCGGGGCGAATTACGCAGGTGATAAATCAGTGGGACAGGCCTCACCTCCAGAAGAGGGCCTAATTTGCAGCTAATTACAAAACTGATTTCTACTGGAAGATCAATACCAAAACGAATTGGAAATGACTTGCAATCACAAAGAGCGTCAGGGAGAGTATTAAAAAGGCAGAGCAAAAAAGGGTTGTACTAAAAGAGGGCAAGTAAGGGGGGAAAAAAAGAAAAAAGAAGGCCAGGAACAGTCTAGAAAAATCAGGTTTAATTTAATGCAATATTAATCAGAGCACTTTCCCTTTCATGGGTGCCTCACGTTTTTTTTTTTCTGGCCCTATTAGCCAGTGTCTGGGTTCTGTAGCGAGGCATTAAAAACCCATTCTGGAGATGCAAAACTCAATGGATTCACCCCTCCCACACTTCTGCTAGCCATTTGGTCATCCCTTTCAGACCCATCTTTTCAGTTTTCCCCCTTCTGCCCTTTATCTGCATGATAAAACGTCTGTTTGGCGTCTGAAGCCTCCGAGAATAGAGGAAAACATCCGACATTGTGCCAGTGAACAGTTGTAGCAGACAATTAGAGTTTATCGGTGATAGTGGCAGACAAGAGCGGGGTCACGGGCGTCCCCCTGTGGGAGCGCGGCCCACTGAGCCACTCAGGCTCACACTGGGCTCTGGACAAACATCGTCAACACTCAGACTCCGGAAGTCTCATCTCATTAAAAAAAAAAAAAAAAAATGCTAACATCTGCCACGAGTGTCTTTTAGTGAATTTAAAAAAAAAAAAAAAAAAAAACATGACATAAGAGACAAGCTGGGAAGAGATAAGTTTTAGATCGAGTAAAATATGTTTGTTTGTTGTTTATTAAAAGGGCCAGTTCACCCAAATCTTAGAAGACTTGGCTCTTAATGTTTTTTTCTGTATTAAAACAGATTTTTGTTGATTATCCAGAGTAACTAGGACATTGATTCTGGAAATACGTTTTGGCACGAACTGGCCATAGTTCTGTTTACTTATTTTTCAATCGGATACCTTCTGATTTAAATATCATAACTTCGCAGATTTCACACTATTTAGGGTTGAGACGTTTGACTTCATTTGTTAAATGCAGAGAAGTATTGTTTAGGAATTGGTAATCCAGTAATACTATTAGCACCAGTATAGACCATTTTCATATGATACAAAGTTTTCTTTATTAAATTTCAATGTTTTTTTTTTTTTTAAAGCAGCCAAAACGCACTTATCCCACTCACCAACCTTAAGGTGGGGTTGAGATGGATGTTTCAGAGAAGGACATCTAAGAACCTGAGCACATAAAATCATTTGCATCGCTAGACACTGCTCGCGTTAAAAATCTGTTTTTTGAATGATTTGGGTGAAGTAGTCCTTTAATACAACAGCTGAATGCACACAAGGAGAAAAATCTCAAACAGCTAAATGTAACAAAAAGTGCAAGTTGTACAAGTGATTCTATTCAGAGATAAGAGGTAATGAAATTTAAAGGTGGTTTAGACTCCAAATAAAAAGCAAAAGGCAAAAAAAAAAAAAAAAAAGAAGGTGAATGGTGTCTCTCAAGCAGGGCCACATGGTGAGCCTGTAACAAAGCAGAACTGCTTTCTCCCTTGGCTGATCAGGAGTAGGACTGCAGTCAAGCACAAAGGGCCAGCTGACGCCTTGGCTTTTCACTCATCTCAAAATCCCACTTCCTCTCAGACAATACCAAAATACATTCATGATATGCTTGAACTGCCACCCTGCAGCTTGAACACACACACACACACACACACACACACACACACACACACACACACACAAAGCTCTCATACAAATTTATACTCGCGCAGGCCTGTGTGGAGCGCTTAATGGAGGAGGAGAAGGGAGGATTTCCATCTTGGTATTGTTTGGTTGTGTAATGATTCAACTGTCCTTTTCCCAGGCTAATGAGTACTCGCTCCCTGCCCTGAATTCCAGCCTGGACGAAGTCAAGCCCAGTTTATCCTCCAGCGTCAACCCAGACCTGGGCCCCAGCGTGTCGCAAAGCTACCCTGTAGGTAAGATCATACAGTATGCCTTTATGCTGCCGAGCCACAGCTTCAGCTGAGGGGGTTTGAACAATGTAAAAGAACGAGTAAATCAACTAAGAATGCTTGTGCAATTGACAACAAAAATGAAATGTGTGAAAATAAAAGCCAACCAAAAAGTTAAGTGTGAAGACTTTTTTAATACCATTTCACTCTGAGCTGAAAAGGTGGTACAATGATGCGATAAAAGCTCAGCAGCTGTCCTCCGTCTGGGTCTTTGCTGAGCAAGCAGGGTGATAAGAGAGATTGTGGGTTGGGGCGGAGTTGGGGGGTGGGTGGGGGGTGGGGGGGAGCTGTTCAGTCACCGCTGGACAAGGACCTTTGGGTGTCAGCACATCAGAACTATGACTGTGTATCAGAGCAAGGTCTCGCAAAAAAAAAAAAAAAAAAAAAAGGCCACCATGCAGGACTGACTGCTTGTTGGCTGCTGCTGTGTTGCTCCTGTGATTTGTTCGCCGGGAGACAGTTTGTGTGTCTCAAAGCACGAGTAATGTGCCTCGGTAAATACGCTCTGGCATTTCTGCCGCCTAACTCTAACACCATGATCATTTATTTCACCCTCCTATCTCTTTCTCTCCCTCTTTCTCTCCCCCCTCGTCGTCTCCTCTCCTTGTCACAGTTAATGACTGCCTGGCTAATTGAAATATTGTTTCGTTGTTGCCGTGTTATTACCAAGAAGAAGGTTAAGTTTACTGAAAGTTTACGATGACTGTCGGGGGCCTGAGATTAATATACAGAGCTTTTATTAAAATTCATATAATTATGCAGCAGCCATCAAAGGCAGCGAGTTCTGCGTGGGGGAGGACAGGGTGATTGAAAATTGCTGCAGCCCCCCTTCCTCAAATGATAGCCAAGCAGTCTTATGAGAAAAGAAAGGGCCCTTTTCTCATTAATATGTGGGAGGTAGATTTCCCCTGTAAGGCAGGCCTCCTGAGAAGAAAGGTGTGTGTTTGTCCTTTGTGCACTGATGGCCCCGTAGAATGCAGGCCTGGTTCTGCAGGCGGCTTTGTTTGCACCTGGGATATTTTAGATGGTCTCTGCAGAGAGGGTCTCCTTACTGCTTTACAGGTGCAAAGAGACATGTTGAGGAAGAAAGATGGGATTGTACGCAGTGTGTATGTGTTTATGTGTGTGTGTGTGTGTGTCTGCATGAGTGTGTCTGTATTAAAAGCACATTACTTGCTTTTGTGTTAGTAAATAAGTTTATTCCATGCGCCCTTTTCTGGTGGCAGATCTCTTGAAATAAAGCACTCAGAGGTCAAAGTAATGGAACAAACATCACACTGACTTCCACTTGGTAATTAGTATTTGGTTAGTGGCTCCTCTGCTTGGTTTTCCCTCAGTGGCTGCCTGTGTGCATATTAGGTGATATTCAGGTGTGTGGTCTCTCTAATGGCTGAGTATTACAGTTTACTTGCCAGCGATAAGCCTACCGGAGGAATTTTAAGCCATGCAAAAAGTAGTAAATTATCTGCAGCATTTAGGCTCAGATCCAATTTGAAATTAATTGTGTCTTTACGGGGGAAAGAACTGGAGATTATGTTCATCCTTAAAATGTTTTCCAACACCAATTAAAACGCCTGCAGTTATTGATCTTGTTGATTTTATGTCCTGGAATTTGCATAATCTATTAAAAATGAATGATTCATGAAGTGCTCATTGCCAGAGATCGGGATTCTCAGTGAAGTGAAAGACTTGAGAGATAGAAATCTTTTGTGTCCTCTGCTTATCCTATTAAGGCTCAAAAGTACCTGCAAAGCAGGCTCAAATAAGAAAGGGATTTAAGGGCATTGTGCACATCATCGAAATTGAGAGGCAAGAAGCCACTTCCATTAAAACAGTTTTTCTCTCTCTCCCTCTCCTCCACATTAATGCTGTATTACCTGCTAAATAGTCCCTCTTACCCCATAAAAACACCAAAGGGTTCCATGAATATGTGGATAGGACAATTGCATATTGTGAGGTAATTTCTATTGTTGATATGGGAAGTAATTTCTTTGATGAATTCCCTCCGAGAGATGGATTTCATCTCAAGTGATTCTTATTCTTGTTCATTCCAACTGCTTAAAATTCAAATAGTGTGAGCCATGGGTGAATTTATGAATAGCAGAAGGAGGAGCTCTGAACTTTTTTCTGTATTTGGAGAAATAAATGGA
Organism: Ophiodon elongatus; assembly: GCA_016806645.1. Taxonomy (NCBI): domain Eukaryota; kingdom Metazoa; phylum Chordata; class Actinopteri; order Perciformes; family Hexagrammidae; genus Ophiodon; species Ophiodon elongatus. The sequence goes on from JACSYO010001669.1 coordinate 3,659,793, forward strand.
GAGATGGCCTTGATACGGCCAATTGTCCACTATTTCTATAGAGAGTTTCTGTATTTCCTGAAATTAGTCGGAGCCCACCTGTTTTCTTGATGGTGCTTTAGGCTAAAGTGCCATCTTCGAGCGCTCGGCGGATTCCCTTGAGCACTCAGTGGGAGTTTTACACATCTCCACTCAGTGACTGCATACTGAAGACTCTTTAAACATATTCCCTGCTGGGCCTGTTAATGGAGGCTCCAAAGCTCCCGTGTCAATGGCACTTCTCCTCCTCGAGCAGCTGCCTCTGTACACTCCTGTTAATTCTCTAAACAAAACTTCATCCAGCAAACAATAACCGTCCACACTTTACATTCAATTACGGTGAGTGAGTGTTCTCAGGGTGAACTACACAGAAAGTATCAGGACCTTCCGTTGTCCAGTGAGCAGCGAGCAAAGATCAGACAGCGAACCTGCCGTAAGTGATGTGTGGCCTCATGACAAACCGCTCGCCCGTCTCCCCACGGGGGGAAACGCAGGCCCGAGCTCCGAAATTAATGCTTATTTCGTCTTCACAAAAGCAAACTAACCTTTGAGCACACATTTGATAATGAATGACTTTCAGTCGGTGTTTGGGGAATTAAAGCAATTTGGCTCTCCAAACATTCTTTACTTAGTTGTAATTAATTAGGGTGCTGAGATTTTTTGGCTTGTGATAAATTGCCCCATTCTGCATATAGCCTAGAAAAACGGAGGTCAAAGATTTTTGGTTGTTGTTGTAGCAAACATGAAGGTGTCCCTGTCATGCTAAATTTAATACTCTTGCAAGCAAAAGAGTCATTCGCAAATGACTTTGTTCCCGTGCCAAATAAAGAGAAGGTCATCTTGCTTTCCCGTTTGTGTTTTAAGACACTGAGTTGATGTGAATGCAAAAAAAGAGAAAAACGTGCATAAAAGTTTCTTGTCACGTTGTTTTGGGTCGAGATTAAACTCACAAATCGTTGTCTTCTCACAGTATCAAGTATTGACAAAATAGTTTAGACTGTATGATGTTTTCAGTCCCTCTGTGTAGTTTGAATGAAGGAAATAACCAGTAGTACTGTCAGTATGCTGTCATTTGTTCTCCGTTGGGCAAATACCTGCAAAATACTCAAACAATCTTGTCTGTAAAAAACAGATATTTCAAAGCACACTAAAAGCAAGAAATACACATATTACGTATTCCCAGCTACGCAGCGACCACTACAAGCCACTTCTCAAATTAAGACAGAAATCAACAAGATTTTGTAACAGCAAACCAAAAAATCTTTGAATTGATTTTCGCAGGGAAAGAAAAAGAGGGCAGAGGAAAAATAAATAGCTTGATTTGCTGGCGTTCAATCTAAGGGGACTGTCAGAGGAAGCAGACAATATAAAGAAGCCCGTCTTTTAATGAGAATCTGGACACACATCTCTGTTGTAAAAACAACAAAGGCTTGGAAGCAGCTAATGAGGCTATCATTGCTGTACAGAGAGTTCTCCGAACTGGCGCCTCTCAGAAAGAGGGCTTTAAAGGGGACATAAAGCAACAGCCACAGAGCTGCTGGCAGTCACTGCCAACTGTATCCTGTAATACACAAAAACAGGATTCAACAGAGGCTGTGATTATTATTATTATTGTTATTATCAGAGTCAACGTGTGATGGGAAAAGACTGGAGATGATGGCAATAGACTGACGTTTACTGATTTCTTATTAGGTAATACAAACCTTTAACAAAAAATTCTCTCCACATTGCTAATCTTTTGCTTTTGTATATTTGCAAATAAAAAATTATAACTCGTGCTTTTACCAAAATACAAGCTGATTTTCACTTGTCTTGTTCAAAATTGAAACAAAGACAAACTGTGTGTTTTATTGTTGTAATTTAAGGCTAGAATGAAGATTGAAGCCTCCAATGAGAGTTAAGTTAAAGTATTGATACCATGATCAGATACACTGGATCGGTATCAGAGGTAATATTGATCAGGTATCGGCTAGAAGTGACCGACCCACATTAACTACAATTCCTTAGCCGTTCACTGATGTTGTAAAATTGTAAAAACGCAATTTCTTAAACCATCTACAACAATATTGTGGAATTTGAATGTATGGGAGTCTCAGAATCAAAATCTGAAATGGGAAAAGTTGAGAAAAAAGAGCGATTGGCTTCTCGAGTTAAAAACTGCATTTCTGGTATTCCATTTCAGCCATATTTTAAAGAGATTAAACCTGGCAGAGATCCATTGCTCATTATGTATTTCTTCTCTTTGAGGCGAGGTAATGAAGAGATAGGAGTATTTACTTTAAATAAAACATGTACGACTGCTGTAGCTGCTGCAATAATAATGAAGAAAAGATTGGGTCAGTGTTTGCCGAGACAGTTAGACAATAGTTACCAATGTCTACACGCACACACAATGGCCTCACCCCTGCTGGACCCCCCACCTACAGTACTCCCACGGCTCCCTTTGACTTATGTGCACTGGCTTGTGGCTAACTAATTCTTATTATAAATGAAAGGTCCGGCATGACCTCACTCTTCTCTGCAAAGCTCTTTAACTCCGCAGCCCTCCAGTCTCTCCGCTTTAACCAAAAGTCACATCTCAGAAAGCCTCATACAATACAGCGATCACTGCTGAGATTTGCAAATAATAGAGAGCAGTAAGACTGAATCGTTTCTTTATTGTACAATTCATGATCACGAATGGAAAAGTTTGTTTTTTTGGCATGTGTTTTACGAGAGAATCCACTTTTAAATAGATTTCCCATGTGTAGTTTCTGTAATATTGTGACTTTCAATAATTCTCTCTTTGGTTGAGCAACAAACAAACTTGGGGCCACACAGAACAATAACAACTCCTAGGACTCTATGACAACAGTATGGCATTTTCATTCAGATGCAGGTACATTTTCTAATGCAGTGAAAAGGAAAGCTCAGACATTCTGACAAAGCATCACCAGCGGTAGAAGTAGTATTCAAATAATTTACTTAAGTAGACGTAACAGTGAAAAACTCATCATTACAAGTCCTGCATTCAAAATGATATATATATGTAGATCTGCAGCAGTCATATGAGCCATCAAAAGTCAATCATGATGCAGAGTATATAATTATATTATATATACAGTGCATAGTTTACTATTGATGTGAACTCAACCAGCATTTAAATGAAGTTGCATGCGAGGGTGAAGCTTATTTTAAACACTTTAAATACTGTTTAGCAGTTTTATCTACAGCAATGCTTTATATTGTACTAGCAGATCATATAATAGGTTTTTTATGTAAAATCTCTATCTGCAAAGTAACTAGTAACTGTATCTGTAATATAGAGTAAAAAGTGCAATTTCTCATAAATGTATTGGAAAAGAAGTAGTACATTAAAAGTATCTCAAAACTAGTACTGTACTTGAATAAATGCGCTTCATTGCTTTCTGCCGCAGAATATATAAAACTAACTGCTAAACGTGTTCAACATCCTTGAAAAAAATAGGTAATGTTGCTAATAAGTATTTTAGCTCGCATTTTTAGATAATTTTATTGTCTAAGATTAGCCATACAAGGCTTCCATGGTTCCTTCCATCCCCCATCTCCTCCTCCTGCTCCTCCCTCTCCTCCTCCTCCTCCTCCTCCTCGGCAGGCCTGAGTCTCGTGGACCTCCAGGCCTGCAACCCCGCCTCTTCACCAGCCGTTTCACTCCTCCACCCCCCTCAGCCCCCACTGCAGCCAGCATGCCTGCCAGCCTGTAGTAGCAGGTACTTCAATACCCAGAGGGCCCATTCGCTCAGCCTCAATTAAACAAATAAGTTGCTCATGATATTTCACATGTATGAATTGGATTTTGGAGTCAATATCTAAATTTGCCTGTGGTTTATGCTCTCATTAGCGATGCTAATTGGCAGCAAGAGTGAGTTTTTGATATTCGGACAGATAAATGTGTTTTGTACTTGGGAGGTACAAGTACAAAACACAATAGAGTTCTATTCTCCGTATGAAGCATGGAATTTATTTGTGGATCATTTTTGCAGATTTATTTTGTTCTGTCATGTATTATTTTTCTTTGCATTGAGTAAGACCTTTCAGTTGTGGTGCAGTGTACTAAACCAAACAACTTGGGGTTCTCTACCAGATGCATACATTCTACATCTTCATTTTTTATTTCAAGGTAAACATTTTTATGTAATTAAAATGTATTTTTCAAAAAAGCACTTGGCCGAGAAGACAGCATAAAAACATTGTTACAACAATAAATACAAACAACATACAGGCCTACAGACTAAGACATCTGCCACATACTACAAAAGAGTATACAAAATATTTCCAATACTTAGTATTAGAAAAATACTAATCCCTAGACTCCACCAGTCTGTGAAGTGACTTGTGACGCACTTTCCATTAAATAACAAGTGAGATGGAAAATTAATTTGGATTATGATGATAAAAAAAGTTTTTGTTTAGATAGTCAAGAGATTATAAAGGTAACAACATGGACAACATTTTTCTTGTGGTGTTATGGTGCATTTTGTATACTAGTTCATCATTAAAGCTCCATTGGGAGAAGATTTTCTTTCCCCTTTGAGTCCAAGTGGCCCTCACAGCTGACAATATGACAGGGGCCTCTCCTGCCCCGGCCCCTGTGCAGATTGGGGTTACGTGCTGTTTTGTCCAAACGTCCCCGTGGCCATCGAGGACAACCCAACCGTCACTCTCAATTACGGAGCTGAATATCTGCAGCCGGACGGGTGACGCTCTGCAGAGGGGCCACTGTGCTCGGACTCACAGAGGAAGAGAGGGGCTGCCATATTTAGACAAGTTGGAACTGTGTAATGAGGACACATATTTATGTGACCAGTATTCCGTTGGCTCTGAACAGCAGCTGTTATCTTGTTTTTAGTTCCACTGTTTAGGAGGCCGACTGATGCTTTCTGGTGTTCAGTCACATGTTTAATAAATGACTCTACGTTCTTTGAAAGTATCTCTAAACTGAAGTGAAAATGGAGTTGTTGTGCTGACTGACTTGCGGTGGTGATGAGTCATGATGTCTAAAGTAATATATGTTGTGTGTCATATAACTGCAGTATCTGGTTTGCATTTTGAAATTGAACTCTAAAAGCAGAGTTAAAAGAGTGACGAAGCACATTTACTCAAGTAATGTATTTAAGTACAGTTTTGAGGGAGTTGTACTTATTCTTCATCTCCATGACATTTCAGAGGGAAACATTGTACTTTTTACTTGACTAAAGCTATTTTAAATATAAAATCAGTTAAATGTAACAAATGTGTATGGATTTAAATATATGTAGGTAAAATTAGTTTCATCTCTGCATGCTACATCATTAAATGTATCAGCGATAATATCTATTAATACTCTTAAAGGGGCAAATCAGAGTGATGAATACTTTTGTATGTACATTTTAATGATGATACTTAATCTAACCAAGCAGAATTCTGAACTTTTACAATGCTATATTGCTGATCTGAAGACTTCTTCCACTACTTTTTTTTTTTTTTAATACTAGTCTCAGTTTAAAACTGGAAAGCACTGATGAAGTGGTTTTTTTTGTTGCGTTTTATTTTGTCTCTTCAGGTCGAGATATGGCCAACACAACTTTACCTGGATACCCCCCTCACGTTCCCCCTACAGGTCAGGGCAGCTACCCGACCTCAACGCTCGCTGGAATGGTTCCTGGTAAGTGAGAGACCATGTCGGTGCTTCACATTGTCTTTAAGGGTCTATTTAACCGGTTACACCGCCCTCAAAATGAGAGTGGAGAGAGTTTAGTGCCAAATCACACAGAGGGGATAAATATTGACCTGCAGAGCAAGACACACACACATTTTTCATATTAGCTCTGTGTGTATGATTGGATTAGACAGGCTGAATAAGTGATCAGAGACGGGGACGAGGACAGTCGCTCTCCCTTCCTTCCCGATTTCCTCTCAGCCTTTTTGGCTCATTATCTTCCCGCGTGGCCGTTCGCACCGGCCGTCGATAAACAGCACTACCAGCCCTCCCCAGCCTCTGTGCTCCAGAGCATATCCCTTTCCCCTCCTCTACTTAACCTGCAGTTCAGGTTCACAGCAAACAGTTAAGGGTCAAAAGGCAGAGGCATGGGAGCCCAGTAAATATTCAAATCGCTCTCTCTCTCTGAGGAGGTCAGGCTTGTGTTTCACTGCCAGGGATGCAGTTTTGGTGCTGGGCTTATATGCTTGTTCAGCTCCAGCATCACCACACAGATTTCAGCCAAACCACAGCCGGCATTTTGCTTTGATGTGATTAAACCACATGGATGGGGAAACCAGTGGAGTGTGTCCTGTGTTTGCATATCATTTAGCAATCACACAACCCATCACCGGCTCTGGCTGTTCCTCTGTTCTCTTTTATGAAGGGCTGCGATGACGAGTTTTGGTCATCACCTCGGCCAAGAGGGTTTTATTAACTGTGCCGTTCGTTTTAGTCTGTTAGTTAGCAGGTAATCTTCACAAAACTTTATTTTACATCATTGAAGCTTGAAAATGAGGTCATGGAATAAGGATTTCTTAGTGTCAGTTAACCAAAATTACAAAGAAACATTTGTTTTTACCTCTAGTGGTATCGTCCAGGTTTTATTTTTCCAGTTTTAATGATAGCTTATTTTCCTGCCACTTCAATACAAAGGTGAATTGAATTTTGTTTCTGATGTTCAAAGCATTAAAAAAGTTCGATTTTTCGGTGATTTGGGTGAACTAATCCTTTCCATAAATCTTGTTAATTTCAATAAAAAAAACAAATCTGCCACATGTATGCTTTGTTATTAGGTATATTTTGATGCAGATATGTTTTCTAGATATTTTATATTATTAAATGATTCATTTAGATTGGCCTTTCAGTCTAAATAAGCTTTGGCACACAATAGGCATGTGCTCTTTGAGTGCTTTCTAGTTTTTCTTTCTGCCTCTGTTATGAAAGGCTATTTTGAAAATAGAGACTTTACATTCTTTGAAATGCTTCTGTAAACATTGAGTCCATTTAACAGCTTCCAGTAAAAGCAGAGGGAGATGTGGTCGCACCCTGTGGCAGTGCAGTCTGAATTTACTTTTGGATTTTGACGAAATAACTGTTTAAATCATTTCGGTTTGAAAAGTGTCAAGTCAAACCTACTTTTACTTCCCATTTGTTCTTATGTGGCACAAAACAAAAGATGAGGGCCTTAATCCCATGGCTTGTGGTTTTGTGTTACAACCCATTCATCCTATACACAACCACTAAGATTTAGTGACAGGCACAAAACACTGTTAAAGCAAAGCCATTTCTCACCAGCTTCATAAAAAAATCTAGCCTTTATTGTCTCGTAAAAGAAAGAAACATGTTGAACCAACAGCAGTGCTCACTGACATGCTCCAAGTTAGTTCCCCTGCAATGAAATTCTGTCGCACCAAACACCAGAGCTCAGACTGGAGGGGGTTCAGATTGGAGATGTTAAAAATCCCTCCAAGAAAGGCTGCAGGATTTATTGCAGCATATCAAAAATGTATGCATGAAACTGTTTATTACCACTCTGTATTTATTGGACTGGTTTGGAATATAGTGGAGGAAGAAGAATGGCTAGATATCCATAAATGGGACAGGGAAAGCCGCCTTCAGTGTCGCATCCTGTATTGTTCAGTGTTGCATAACTTAAGTGAAATGAAAAAGAAATAAATTACTTGCTTGACTGATCGCACATCGATGACTATCATTTTCCCCCTCAAATTGCATCCTGTTTTGAATGACGAGAAATGACTGCATGTGAACGGGGTAATGGTTTGATGCATTGAAATGCTAATTGATTTGTTGTTTTGTTTTGCAGGGAGTGAGTTTTCGGGGAACCCCTACAGTCACCCGCAGTACACAACCTACAATGACGCCTGGCGATTCAGCAACCCAGCATTACTAAGTGAGTAAAGAGAGAGAAAGTGGCTTAATTGACCGTTTGCTAAACAGTGATTGTAGCCTTAGCAACTGTAACTAGGCACAGCATCTTTGGATTTCTAACATAGAAATAGAACGAGAGTAGAACGGACAATGAATGGTTTGCCGGGGTCATTTGACTGGTTCAATAGATTGCTGCGCTCAGCACTGTGCATTGACCATAGAAATGGAATGCATAAACCCGCAATGACAGAGGTACACATAAAAATGTCCGCCACTCTGACCATCCTGCTATGTTGATTTGAATGGGAATGTCCGTTCTACTCTCATTCCATTCCTGTGATTTCCCCACGCACCAAAACGATGTGCATGGGGCTATAAGAAGAGTGATACTCTCTGCCTTTTAAGAGTTTGGAGGGTGTTGCCTTTTTTTCTAGGCTCTACAAAACCGAATAACACAAGAGCAAAAGTGTAGGGAATGGATTAAACTGTATTCATCTGCTATTCATCTATTCTGAGCTGCAATCATGCCCTGGAAACTAGCTTACTATTTACGCCGGGTTCCCACCGGACACAGAAGAGCTGCTTGCGTCCTTATGGCGGCCGTGTAAACCAATTGGGCTGTTCACACAGGAGGCCCAGTGGTTCAGAGCTCCGCCGCAGGCTGTAGTCATGTAATAACTTCTAAAGACAGGAGACCATCACTAACTAAATACTTTATTATGTGAGGTTTTGTGTTCACAAACACAAATAACAGTCTGATCTTACATTTTTACTCATCATACTTAAAATATAGGCTAACTACCTCTGGAACAAGAGACTGTTTCTTTATTTCCGTGTCTTCTACATGGATCATCAACAAGTGAGAATGATGACTTTTTATTTTGGACGTGCAGCTTTACTTTCAGTCTTCTTCTCGTTTTAAAACTAGTTAGCTGGAAAAAATGTAAATGGGTTACGTAGAGATGACGTTTTTACCCAAGTTATGGACTTAACGTTAGCGTTAATTAACTTGCTAGTTACAGCAGAACAAAAGGTTATATTAACTTTCCCACGCTGGGTAGAAATTAGAAACCTCCTTTTGTCTACATCTGTCTGAAATCATTGACTCTTCATTGAAAAAAAGGGATACATGTGCCTCCATCGTCATTGTAAACTGCATCGTGTGCCCCTGAAATGGAGGAAAGCTTGACACGGATAGTAACAGTAACTAAGGGGATTGGGCCTGGCAACGGTCAATTAACTATTAACATATTCAGTAAAAGAGCTTTTCAGTATGGAATAATGTGTTAAACAACAGCTTATTAACAATTAAAGTACTAATAATGATTATGCATTTGGTAAATGGCATTTTGTTGTTGTTTGAAATGGTTCGTTCTTCTGTTAACTTTCAGGTTCCCCTTATTATTATAGTGCCGCATCGAGAGGCTCCGCCCCTCCCACTGCTGCCACTGCCTATGACCGTCACTAGTTACCATGGAAACCAAATCAACCTGCAGGACCATGGCCTTAGCCTCCATATTGCCCCGGTGTGAGCGGCATGGTCCACTGGACACTGAGCAACTGCGCATAAAATGTTCCCGGCTCACACAATGAGAAACGTTTTTTGGTAGGGGCACTCCAGACGACTTCTCTCTTCGCAGCTTTTTTGGACATTCAAAGCCAAAAAAAATTTAAAAAATAAAAACTACAAGAAGATCATCAGAGACACTCTATCACTACACACAAACACACACACCACACAATGAAATCTGCTAATTGCAGTAAAAAAAGAAAAAAAAAATGAAAAAGAAAAAGACTAAAAACTAAAATAACAGAATTTATTTTCCCCCAGTGACAGTGTCACAGTCTCATCCCATCACGGATCAATACTGTACATTCCTTTTCTTGACGGCTCTCAGCAGGGACGCTGTCCGGAGCTTAAAATGTAGCAGCAGCCTTCCCCCCCACCCCCACCTCCCCCCTCACCCCCGTTTCCATTCGTCTCCCACTCCGATTCAGATGGCAGCGCAGTGAGATCAGAGGAGATTAGCAGCAGGCACATGCAGGCTGTGGCAGGCTAACGTTGTTTTTATCCATCTGAACAGTCAACGACCAAACATCCAGCATGAGTAAATCGATCGCTTTTGATGCCATGAGAAGATTAGGACATGTTCTCTGTGATACACAATCAAGATGTAAAAATGAAAATGAAATAAATAAAGAAACATCCGTTTGAAAATAGAGGGAGCCATGACAATATATCACCATGGTCCGCTATTTGCAAGATTTCAAGAAACTAGTAAATATATTCTTAAAATGATTTTTTTATTTCATTTTTATAATTCGTAACGACTTAACTGCAGACTGCTTGGCTAGTGTTTTACTGTTTCTTATTTGTCAGGATACAAGAGGTCATCAGGCAAAACCTTTGTTTGTGTTTTTTGTTAATTTTGCACTATGTTGGAGGTTTGCAACACTGGAGCGTTATTATGCAGAAAAAATTATGATGCATATTTGCTTTATTTCATGAAACTGACTAAGTCTATTAAGTCTCAGTCTAAAAAGGCACTTACAGTTTCACAGTTTTTCCTGTAATTCAAGGCCCATCATGTCACTGCCTTGACGTGCACTACTTTATTCTCACAGCTTACATTTTTATTTAAGTTGAATAAGTCTTTGGCATTCAACCACAGACAAGGATATAACAGCCATCCCAGGTCAAACCAGTATCATTTGTCTAGTTTGATACCAGACGCATCTGATTCTGACAACTCCAATAACGTCAAAAAGCAGGGCGAAGATTTCAGCTAAATGCCTTAAACATGTTCCCTCCGAACGTCAGCACCATCACATGTTTCAGGCCAAGTTGTTTCTCTGAATCCAGCTGGAATGATGGTTTCTTCATCTGTCAAGTGAATGTATTTGCATTTGCCAAAGACTTAGTTCTTGTTCATGTTTATTTACAGGCCGCCTATATGCATCATGAGAGCAGTATTATTATTATTATTATTATTATTATTATTATTATTAGGAAAATCCCACGTTGTTCATGAGGAAAAGTATATGTATAAATTCTATGCAGTGCAGAGATGGTCATCATATGCATATTCAGCTGTAAACCTAAAGGTAGGTGGAGTTTATTTAATTGTTATGTTATTTACAAATGGTTCATTTTGTAGAATGATTTTTTGTGTGTGATGTGAAGACACTTCTCTGTAAATACAGTAAGAAAAAATGTCTTTCATGTTCATGGGTATTATCACTTTCATTATGCTGGTCTCACTTGTACAATAATAAAAGTGTCTGAAATCTTTTACGCAAAAGTGGCTGCATGGTGTTTCTGACCATTTGGAGTAGAACTGAAACAATTGATTGACAACCTTTCTGATAATTGATTAATTACATTAGTTGTTCATTAAGGAAAATGTGCTGGTTTCAGCTTCTCAAGTTTGAGGATTTGTTGCTTATGATTGGAAATTGAATATCCTTGGGTTTTGGCGGGACAAAATAGCAACTTGAAGACATCGGCTTGGAAACACTTAATAAAACACTTAAAAAATGTTTATTAACACCAATTGTGGAAAGTAACCAAGTATATTTACTCATGTACTCTACTTAAGTTTAATTTCCTGAGAGAAATAATGTACTTTTTACTAAATTTATCGAACAATTAAAGTTACTTTGCAGTTAAACATTCCACATAGAAAACAGCTTATAAAATATGATGCATTGGTGCATGATGCAACGTCAAAATGCTGCTTACCCCCCCAAAAAGCATCACACAAATAATATTAACAATGATTCCAGCTGCTTTAAATTATCATCGTCATTCATTAACTGTTTATGCACCCAGTTACAAATGCTTGATAAGAGACGTATTTATAGGGGGGTTTAGAAAGGGTTAGGGGGTACAAGAAATTTCAAATTTCCTAATTTCAGGTTGATACTATTACAAAAATATAAACCCAACAAAATGAAAAGAAAACATGTCACAGAAGACCTTCATAGTGATCTTTCTAAAAGTCCCATCTTCTGAACTGCCTTTTAATCTATTGAGTATAAACTCACCGGATGCTATCTCTACCATTCAAACAATCTTTAAAATATGGAGCTTTAGTTGTCTTGCATTGCCTCAAAATGTTTCTCATAATAACTGAAAATGCATATTTTGATATGTTTTGTATTTAAGCTCTTTTCCCCAATAAACGAGTCTAAAAGAACCTTTGACCCAGAATTGTCTCAATAATGTCCATACCATATGGAAAGATCCTTCATTCTGCAAAAGTTATAATTGTAGACAAACACTTGAAATGTCCTTATTAGCACTTACTTCTACATCACAGTGTGCAGAGCTTTTATATATAGCTTGTAAATGCTAAACAATGGGTTAAAATGAAGTGTGAGGAATGAGTATGAAGAATGCCAAACACACATTTGATGTCTACAAATGCTTGAGATGAAATAACTTCAAAATAACTCTAAAAAAGTTGAAATAAACAATGGCAGACAATTCAGGAACTTAATGAGGCTATTTTGAGATAAATGTATTTATTTTTCGAGTATAAAGATCACACGGTGCACAGAGGGTGCTACAGTGAGAATGCCTCTAAATGTTTTCTCCATGATTCGGATCACTGAGCAGCACATAAAGTGTTTAACCTCTCCTCGCTTTGTAAAGCTGAATTAATTTTTCTAGCAGTGTGCCTGAATTCAATTTGTGCTAAGTTGCAGGGAGAGATTTATGCATGAAATCCCTCTTAGAGCTTATTTCACTCTTTCTTCACTCCGTAATCCCTCCGCCGCTGCCGCCTTGTATGACTTAGTTATATCATTATTGATTTACAACAAGTGGACACTGTCCTGATTAGCGCTGTGCGATTTGCAAAGGATTTGGGCTGCGGGAGCACGAGATAAAGCAGCGTGTACATCTGAAATGATGTCAGACAGAATGGAAATATATAATACAGTTGTTGAGCTTTTCAGTTGTTAATTCAGACATGCATTTTTTGGTCCAAACACCATTTTTAATCTTGTTTTAATGGAAGAAAAGTGAGTTTTACTTTGTGGTCCCGCATGGATAGTAGGGATATGATATTAAATGAAAAATAATATGAAGTTTCCATCATTCTATTACGTATTTTCCTACAAATTTCAACAATGTTGAAATAAAAAATAAGCTCCTTTAGACATCCAATGCGGAGCCGTTTTTTGGTGCTCTCTGGTGCCTCTGGGTCCACAAGGAGAGACCCCCTTTTTGCTTTGTAATTCAATTTCTCTGCCTGTTGTTTATTTCATAGCTCCCCTGTGAAGCATCAAAAGTGGATGTTCTGTCAGGCCCTAACTGTCGTATATGTATGTCATTCACAGCCCTTGTTATAGGAGGAGGGGTGGAAAAAGGAGCTTGACTCTTTCCTCTCCCCAGCTGAGAATTCCCAGAAGCAGAATTATTTTATTTAGATGGAAACTTTTTTGTCACTTTCCTGTCTAAATTGGCATATCTGGCTCTCTCCTCTGAAACCAATAAACTGTGAACCTGGATGTATCTGTCAATCAAGCTCAAATTGAATGCAGCATACCAGATGACAACAGCATCCTCTGGAAAATAAATAAATATATATTATTTACTCTATAAATATAAGAGTGTTGGGATGATCTGATTGGTCTTTGCTCATCGAACATTCAGTTTATTATAAAACAAAGTATAATCGCAAAAAAGACATTGGTTGTCTCAGATTGACTGAATTTAAGTGTGAGCTCACAACCTGTAAATAAACTTAGAGTAAAGACATTTCAATTAAAATGAAAAACTAGTTCAGCAATCAAGTTAATGCACAAGTGATGATATCTTGATTTACTGCACATTTTATACATGAAAAACGGCGCTCTGCTGCTTTGATTTTTCTTCTTTTTCTTCTCAACTTTTTGCTCCATATCGAACTGTGACATTAATGTTATTACTCCTCATTGGAAAAGCAGTAATTATCTTAATGTCTAGACCTCATTCTGTAGATTGCTCGTGGGGAAGTTGAATAATTATGCCTCAAAAGTTGCACAAAAAAAAAAAAAAAATTACATATGGAACGATTTATGATCCGTTACTGTTCATCATGCATTTTTAAAAAGAAACAGAAAAGAAAACATGTTGGAGCTCCACATGTGGTAGGATGTGTATTGAAGTAAAGCTCTGACAGCAATAGGAAACCACTCCTCTTTCAGGTATAACAGTGAACCTCATCATGCATAACTTCAAACCACAGTGTCAGATCCAACTGTTGACCTTTCGAGCCGCTCCGCACTAATACATGCTGACTGAACACTCTCTCTGTGCGATTTGTACAGTGGTTCTATGAATATGCCGCAGCAACTGAATTATAATTTGGTTACTGGTGTGTCAAATGTACAATAAATCCTCAGGATGTTATCATTTGCAGTGACACACCAAGACGAGGGGAGGGGGTGTGGAGAAAATATGAAAATGCATTTCACGTCTTTATATCCGAGTGGTGGTTTGGACGTTATGAAAAGAGGGAATGGATCTGCTGCTTTATGTGCTGTATCTAATTGGATATGGCAATATATAATACGATTCTCCAGTATCCATCAATTCCTGCGTTAGACCTGTTTGTATGGCCGTGTCACTGGGGCAGCCTAGCTTGTTATGATGCCTGAGCAGCAATTATGAGGTAATTTTTGACTCTTGCTGTGTGAGGCCATCCAGAGGATACTTGAGGGGAGGTTCCTAATGAGTGAGCATTGATTGATTGGACCTAATAAGTGCGCTGCTTGAATGAAAGTGAGTGTGAGAAAAAGAGGGGTGGTGAGGGAGGGGGGGGGGGGGCGTTTGGGCGACATGATATTTCCAAATGAAGCAAATGACTGGCGATTAGATTTGTTAGCGTATAGGTGAGCGCAACACCTCTGCCAAAACGAGGCTAGCTGCCTTGCTGGCTCAGCCCAGCGCCAAACCTCATTTACCCTTCACCAGTAAATAATTACCCTAATGGCTATTGTGTGATACATGATGCAATTAAAGCCTAATGCAATGCACCTCTCTTAGTGAACGTGTCAGGTCCCAAATAACAGGCGCTGGTGGTCCCGGGCTAAACGGGGCTTGCTACCTGACTGGCCAGTAATGAGGATATCCTCCAAAGCAGACAGAAGAGCTCCCTAATCAGCTGGATCTGTCAGCCAGGCGTGTTTGTTTGCAACCGGGGGAGCTGGGAAATATTCAGAGAGAAGTGAGGAGGGAGAGCAGAATTTGATGCAGGCTTTTCCTGTTAGCAGAAGAGGGAATAATAGGAGCGGGTAGAAGAGAGGGCAGAATCATCAACTCCCACCCCCACCCCCAACCCCCCCCACCCCCCCTCCCTATAACCCCAGCTTCTCCTGCATCTCCCTCACCCCTCGCCCCCCCCCATCACCACCACCACACTCCCAACACCCCAGTCACTGTCAGGCCAAACACATGATGAATTGCCCTGTCAACAGAATTCATTCAGGGACCAATTAATTCAGCAGAAATGAACTAGAGCCATCAGTCGCTGAAAAACTCAGAGCAAAGAGAGCAAAGTAGCTCTCTTTGGAAGAAAGAGAGACGGTGTGTGTGCGTGAGGGAGAGAGAGAGGGAGAATGAGAGAGAGGGTGCCAAGGGAGTGCAGTGGAAGTTAGCCTGACAGGAATTGGTCATTTAATGCTTTAGCGCACTGGAGACAGCCCCTGTCATAGAGGAAGCCATGACAGGACTCCCCTGGTACTTTATTTATTAATTATCCAGAGCAGCAAGGGGCATTTAACTGTCTCACTCCAGGCCTGTCAACTCGACTTCTTGTCATTTCCTCTCCATAAACAGGTCCTTTGGAAACAAACCCGAATCAAAGCAGGAGAAAATGTAATTATTCGCAGAGCAGACAAATATTTGTGTTGTGACGGCTGTTGCGCTCTGAAAATAAATAAATAAATAAAAATCAATTGTCATGCTCAGGGTTGTTCAGAAGTGTGATCCCACTGTGAAAATTCAAACGCTCGATTGCCGTCGAGGAAACAATATTTGGCCTTGTGTTACGTCAGCTGATCAGCTGTCAGCAGGGAAAGGGGATTCAGGTGACTTCCACAATCTGTTGACACAAAAACAACATGAACACCCCTCTGAGAACACATTCTCCTGTTAGAAATAATGCATCTAACACAGTGTTTTTTATATATTCTTGTTGTTCTTGCGTGAGTATAAGTTGTGGGCAGTTCAGTCAAAGGGTGAGGCCTCGAGAGGTAAGCAGTGTACTGTGTTTCACAATTAAAAATAAAAGATTGGAGAAAAGTCTGACAAATGAAAAAAAAATTATGTAGTGGAATTTATTTACGTTCTTATTTTCCACCAGGGTGATCCTTTGGATTCATCTTGTGACCCCTTGTTAGGGTCTCAACCCATATGTTGGGAACCACTTATCTATTATACTTTCTCAGATTTACGAAACACCATCCAAGCAAGTTAGCAAACACACTAGTTGTTTAGATTTTGTAGTTAACAAACATTCACTCCTTTGTGAGATTGTACATCTACCTTATAAAGCAGGGTTACTTTGCAGTCTGTGCGTACAACTGATTATCAATTAAGACACTACGTTTACGAGCAACGTCGGCGTACTACTCTGAAGAGTTACAAACACCACAATGAGTTTGTTGTTGTAGTTTATGAACCTGTGTGAAGGGGATTTGCGAAATCCTCCATAGTCTGCTCCAGGTCCAACTTCTCTGCTCGTCCCTGGGCTCTCTGTCCCAGTGAAACCAGTCTACAAGGCCTCTGTCCCAGTGAAATCAGTCCACAAGGCCTCTGTCCCAGTGAAACCAGTCCACTAGGCCTCTGTCCCAGTGAAACCAGTCCACTAGGCCTATGTCCCAGTGAAACCAGTCCACAAGGCCTCTGTCCCAGTGAAACCAATCCACAAGGCCTCTGTCCCAGTGAAACCAGTCCACAAGGCCTCTGTCCCAGTGAAACCAGTCCACTAGGCCTCTGTCCCGTGATAAACAGTCCACTTGGCCTCTGTCCCAGTGAAACCAATCCACAAGGCCTCTGTCCCAGTGAAACCAATCCACAAGGCCTCTGTCCCAGTGAAACCAATCCACAAGGCCTCTGTCCCAGTGAAACCAGTCCACTAGGCCTCTGTCCCAGTGAAACCAGTCCACAAGGCCTCTGTCCCGTGATAAACAGTCCACTTGGCCTCTGTCCCAGTGAAACCAGTCCACTAGGCCTCTGTCCCAGTGAAACCAGTCCATAAGGCCTCCGTCCCGTGATAAACAGTCCACTTGGCCTCTGTCCTGCACTCTTCAAAGTTTTCAAACATGTTGAGTTGAATGAAGCTCCACAGTCACAGACAGAAAGTCCTCCACACATGACTGAGATAAAAAGTTCCTAAATGCAGAAATCGCTTGGATCAATCAACCATAGGCAAGTTAGCATGTTAGCTACACCCAGCATGCACCTGTTCACGCAACGTAATGGGTGTGTTTGATTTAGGTCACCTAGCGTGCTCACAGGGTGGTGCACTGCTTGATTAAGGTAGATCCAAGGTAGATGCAACCTTTTTTAACTATTGCAATGTTGCTGACCTTAACCCTCAATGACTAAGTCCTTATTTTATTGCATTGTTGTAATTTTTACTTTGTAACAGATGTGACTTGAAATGTAACAGTACTTTTAATTTAAAAAAGAAATACTAATGTACAAGTAAAACGACTAAAAACAAAATTACTTATAAAGTAAAAAAAAAAAGACTTTGTTACAGTGATAAGATGAAATGTAATTTGTCACTTCCACCCTTGCCTTTCAGTAAAGGGACATTAATCCCCATATCGTAATAACCCAACAATGCAGTGAGGGCTAACTAATAGTGTTGTAAAGTAGATTGAGAAAATCGGGCCATATCAAACTACTGTTTAAAGATTAAAAAATGTTGAAATAGTTAACTAATTATGGGCTGAATGGATTAAAGGTGGTAAAAATCACGTCATTGTCCAGCAGTATGCATCTAGTATTTTATTTATTACAATGTTCTGTATTTTCACCTCAACAAAGGGACTCATTGAAATTCTCCAACACCTCACTGTTCATTTTCAGCTTTACTTCTCTGATCTCCTTTTTACATTATCTCCTTCAGAGTCACAAACCATTGACTTCTTAACTACAAGCCGATTCTAATGATCTGTGAACTGTGGCTTATTCTTGCATCAAATGTAAGTCACTTTGTATGAAAGATAATCTGTGAAAAGACCGACCGACCAAGCTGTTACAAGACAGTGTTTCCTTTCTAAATGTGGAGCCCAGGGTTAGTCTGAAAGAAAGCTGCTTTAAGGGATGATGTCAGCTCAAGGTACACAGGTGCTTAAACAAGAAAGCTATAGCGAGATCTTTCGATATACGAAAACACACTTTTGCGAAAGAAGAAAAAAGAACAACACAATAAGGATTTCCCCAGAAGGTAACATCGCAACTGTTGTCTTTCTCCGGCTGATACGGTTCTGTTAGCTCTGCTGGAAACTTAATGAGTCTGTGGTTGACCTATTCAGTCAAAGGTTTGATCTTTTCCTATTGTGTCGTGTCGAACAGGTGGTAAATATTTGATGGAACCTTTTCTTTAGCACATCATGCATCCCGGTGTAACAGGAGGATGAAGCGGCAGCTGGGAAGCTGCTTATGCCATCAGGTATTCCTTACCAAGAAAACACAACAACCCACAGCAGAACAGCAACTTCACCTGCCCCATCACCATAACGGAGAAACATAGAAACTTAAATGCGCACAGAAACTTCTGCTTAATGTTCAATGATTGCTCATCCTGTCCTCCCTTCGTCGTGGAAGTCACAATACTTTGAATAAACACCTTGTAGTAAGCTGATCATCACAAAAGTAGTCACAACCCTAAACTGAGCGGCAGCACCTCTCCGAGAGCGGATCTTCTCTCCAAGTTTGAAACAAAGGCGATAAAATCCTGAGGAAGCCAGAAATAAGGCGAAGTGCTGCAGTATATAATTAATTAAATGAGACTAATTAGGAACATGAGAGCAGGTGCCAGGCTATGGGCTGACAGCACAGACAGCCAGACAACAGGAAGGGGAAAAAAAACTACGGGTAAGGGGTGTAACGTGACAAGAGGAGGGACAAAGCAACTTTCTGTGTTTTGTCACATGAAACCTCTAAGGAATATATATGTGACAGAAACTGTAGACCCAGACGCCATGGGGGTCTTTCCCTTTGTTTAAGACAGATTTTCATTTCGCCAATTTGAGGTTGATGTAAGCAAGAGATTTTCCTCCTCATTATTTCCGCTCGTGGAATGAAAAAAATAAAACAAAATTGTACGACTGAGGGACTAGTATATGAACATGTGCAGTAGCTCACCAGAGACAGTAAGGGATGTCGTGCATTTAGAAATACTATGCATATAAATGGAAGTGCATGGCTTCTATCGCACACTGCACAGCCTCTGGTGTTATAAAGTATTCCAGCATTATGGATCCCACAGAACTCAATCTTATCTTACGGTGATACAAGTAATTTCGGCTCACTAGTTCGTGTTCAAGAGTGATATCAAGCCCCCTAACATTATATCTAGTGATATGAAGCATTCTGTAACATTAATAGTGCACAAGATAGAAGAAAGTCTGTATTTCTGCCACAAAAAGCCCCTCTCTTCCTCTTTTTCTGCCACACCAATGTGGTTTTCCAACATTATGGAAAGTCCAGCTTGTGCAGCCAGAGATGCTCAGAAGGGGCATCAGCCTATTTTATCACAATTTGCTCGCTAACCAGTTACAAATGTGGCATGTGATGACAATAATGAGGCTTGATGTCACTTAGCCTTTGGGCCGTGTGTGTGGAATAGCAAAGCAGGATGTCAGGGTGCTGCAGGTCCTCCACTCTGGCACTGAGAGGCCTCCTGCACGCGAGGTGACAGACACCACGGTTAGAGAGAGAGCCGCCTCTCTAACAGCATTATAAATTACTGTAGATCCTATTTGTGTCAGTGGAGGCAAGTGAGGGGAAAATTCAACATCAGCCTATTTATTCATTTACTTATTCCCTGGCTCGGTCAGGCTCAGTGCTGCCGGAGAGGAGCTCTGCAGAGCCACTCTGCCTCAGAACAAATGCTGTGTGTTTACTGGGACACATGGGCATTTTATTTTATAGGCACTGCTGGTATCAGAGTCAATCAGGCCAGAAAAGGGAAAGTGTTACAGTACGGCTGATTTGTCTTCTCCCTATCTGGATGGAGCCTGAATTTCTTAACATCCATGAAGTGTAAATAAACCTCCAAGTGCAGTCCACCATGGGCAAAAAAAACGTCCCGAGATGTGGCAGAAATGTTGAGAAGAATTCCCTCGCAGATGTTTTGAAAAAATATATTTAATTAACAGGCTCCATACCTAAATGACAAAATGTATGTGGAGATGTGTGTTATTTTATGAAAGAATAAAACCAAACCTAAATCAGGTAATTAATCCAAAATGACCCATTTAACTTTCATTCATGTGGACGTTTTCTGTCACCTCTGTTGTTAAGCTTTGGTTTGGTCTGTTAAGTTTAGGCAACTAAACTTGGTTCAGGATAATGAAAGATTATGATGATCATGGTAATTTTAGTAATAATTGACTGTTTGTAGGAGGCAGAATGTGAATTAAGGTCTCTTTGTAGTAGTTTCCAGAGAAGAGGTCACTTGACAGGAAATGACAAGGTCATTATAAGTTTTCAACTAATGAGAGATGATGGTGGTTTTTATTTATTCAACCAGAAAAGCCTCATTGAGATTAATAATTGTATTTTTGGCCAAGAAAGGAAGCAATAACAATCAGATAAAGATAAAAAAAAAACACAAAATATCTCATAAGATCAGAATGAAACAAAAAAAAGTAATTGATCACAAGGCAAAACTTAAGAGCAGTCTAAAACCAACAAATACGATCAATAAGAATTAGCATATAAATTACTAATATTTCCCAAAACATTGACAGCCAAAACTTGGTAAATGAAAGTCTTGGTAAGTGAGAGATTTTTTGAGCTGATGCTGCACGCTCGATAAACAGGCTCACCTGACTAAGTGTTCAAAACAAGAATGTTAACAGTTCTTAGTTTGCGTAATCAATAACAAGTGACAGAGAATGGATTCAGAAAAAAAAGTCATTTCCCAGCTAACAATGCCACAAGTGATTTAAAGGGACAAAGTGACCGCAGCTCGATATGTTTTTGCGTGCACCTGTTAATTCACTGCCCCCCCCCAAAAAAAGAAGGTAATACAGAAAAAGAGATGGAGCTTTTTTTTAATTATCAAGGGATGGCTTGGACTGTGCATCATCATTAGTTTGACTAAATAGCGTCGGTCAGTGACTCAAGTAGTGGTAAATGGCACAATTAGCAGGCTGAGCAGGGAGAGGTATATTCAATTTGAAAGCCTTCTTTCTTAATCCATCTCCTGTGATCATGAGAAATGCTGAGCTATGGGCTTTTACGCTGAATGACATTAATCAGGTTAATTCCAAGTAAAATGTCAACATTGTAATCAAGAACTAGCACACTCCAGCAAAACGTAAATGTCTATGGATGCTAAATTTTACTTTTATCTCTCCCATCTCCATCTCAGTGTCGTTCTGCAGAGATTCCTCTGTTAGCAAGTTGGCACATTCCCTCTTCAGCTGGGCATATTTGATTAACAGCTAAAAAATAAAGAAGCGCAGATTAGTTTGAAACCTACGTAGCAACCGGCAACAATGAATAGCTTAAGTACAGACACCAGGGAGGTGTTGACATGCTTCCCTAACATGAATCTGTTGTTCCTTGTTCTACTCCCAGTGCCCCAGTGCTTAATCCCTCAGTGCACTTGCTCTGTAACCCCAGCAGGTGCAGTGGGAATCTATAAACACAGCTGGTGCGTCTCAGCGTCGAAACTCTCAGATCTACCCTCACCTCGCACCTCACCCCACCGAAAAACCCACAGTTTACCCTGAATACCATGCATAACCCAGATTCATGATGCTGGCTGATTCTTTTATCAGGGCTGCAGGCAAGACAAGAGTTCATGTCAACTAATTACAAGTACTCAGTGTTTCAGTCAGGAGTTTTAGAAATCTGTCAGGGTGGCAAAGCCACTCTAACAGCTTATAGACCATTATGGGACACTATAATTAATGAAATTCCTCTCTGGTTGGGACCCTTTTAAAGCAATGCTACATACATATTCACTGTGTGAGGCAACTGATACATTATGATTTTAAGCAACAGATACATTTACAAAGCACAAATAAGAAGTTGGAGAAATAATTCCTATTATATTATACTATTATACTGCTATTGTGTGTGAGTGTTTAGGGACAAACCTACTTATTATTGGCACTGACTGACACTGATAAGACTGATGTCAGTGTTTGGTAAAAAGGGAAATTTCATATTTAGTCATACCATGAAGGAATGTTGGTCTAAATGAAGACTACAAAAGTCTAGGGCAAGACCACATCGGGTTGATTAAAACTCGAGCTCCATGTGAAAGAGTTTCGAAACTGAGTCCATTTCAAGACCACCATTAAAATCATGTGTCTCTCCCAAATGTAAGATAAAGCTATGGCGAATTCATTATGGATAAAAAGAAATATGGATCTAGTTGCATGAGTTCTGCTCTAATCTTCATCATCCTAATAGATCAACAGGTCCTAATACCTAAATGTCAATTTGTTTGTCAAAATTATCCATATGAGCGTTACAAAAATGTTTTATATGAGTCTTCTGAATCCACCTGTAAGGTTGAGGGGTTGGTTAAGTGAAGGCAGTTAAAGGTATAATGCTTAACATTTCAGTTTTGATTTAGCAACACTTATATCTTCATAATACAATTAATTTAGTTTGAAATTACACATTTTTAATTACGACTTTGAGGAAAAGTTTATGTCTTTATGTACTTCGTCAGCTATACTTTTACAAACAAAAATATGTTTCCTCTTCAAAATGTTCCGCTCTTTTGAATTAAGACATTATGCAACAAACTATATACACACGCAAAATACGTGCAGAATCATTTTTTTAAGTTTGTCCAGTTCATGCATGCATCATTTCCTGTGAATCCCTTGTGTACGGGAATGGCTGACCCCGCCACTGACAATAACTTCAGAGGTAACGAGTGTGAATACATTTAACGGCGATAGCAGCATAAATAGCATCAAGAAATTGGGTTTGATGTGAGAAATCATTATGATTTATATCATAACTTTAAACTTGTAAGATTAGGAAATGATCTGTTAATTCATCTACCTCGGCCTTCTTCCTAAGAAATGTGTGTCACTATAATAACATCACACTACTTTCTGCTCAAGAAACCGTCAAAAAAAGTCCAATATATTGGAAAAGTCTGAAAAATTTGATTTTATAATGTGTTCATGTCCAATCCAAAACTTTCCACTGCATCTTCTTTGTATTTATATACAGACATGTCACCCACTGACTCTTGTTTTTTCTAGAAGCCTGATGACTCTGGGTATTGCTTGTCTCATTCACTCTGATTTAATGTTCTACTTGGCTTTGCATTTTAACTCGTTAAAGTGTCGTAGTCTATACCTGCCTGGGAACGTTAGTCCTGATTGCTTAGGAAATTCACTGCTGCCTGGGTGTAATGAGAGTGGACAGAGGTTAGAACAGCTCAATAGAAGAGATAACCAGTCTTTGATCCAAACAGCCATGCAGAACATACAGGCAATAGCATCAGAAAATGTACTGTCAGGAATTTTGGATTTTAAATTACATCTGATTAACCTGAAGGGAAGTGGAGGAAGAGTTTGGTGGACTTGGACATGCTGTAAAGAAGCATGAGGACACATACCGGTCAATTTTCCTGAGGACTAAAAGCGCTAAAGGGTTGGACAAAGAAAGAGTTCATGCTAAAACATATACAGTTGCCACGTTTGAAAATAAAATGCAAGGTCTCGGTGGGGGATTTTATTTCATGCACCTGTCATTCACTTCCATCTCAAGCGCTGCGGAAGTGTGAGAACAGCCCTTGCTGATCAAGATCAGTGAACAGTCTCATGTCTGCAGATGTCTGCTGTGTTATAATCAGAAAACAGCTACACATCAGACTGCTGCCGTGGAACATGCATCCTAGAGAGGTTTGAGTCAGTCAAACTGAAATTAGAAATATACTCACATTACTTTACTTTTTACTGGAAGGGAATATAAACTATATTGATACTGCCGCTATTGTGCATGTTTTCTCATGGTTGACTGAGGGCCCAGTGTTGCTATACAAATGTTTATAGAAAGCATTTTCGCCTTTTTCAACCATCATACATAACGTTAGCTATTAACCAACATGGATTTAGGACATTCCTTTAAAACAGTCCACATTTAGGAGGGACCCATCATGTTGACAAGTTTGTAACCCACTCAGAAAGGGGAAGCTATTTATGTTAGCTTGCTAACGTAGCACTTATTCCTATTGTAAAAACGATTCCACTTCCCATTACTTGTTTTTATTACTGTAGATTAAATTCATTGTTTGTCATTTCTCTATTTTTCACATGTTTTAACATTTGCTATTCTATTTTTTCAACTTGATTGTAACGTTAGTTTTATGCCAAATCTTCAACCAGCTATTTAACTAAATTATTTAATTCTTTGTTTTTCGTATTTTCTGGACCTTGTTGCTATGATAAACCTAGCTGTGGGAGCAAAATAACAATATGTTGTTACCAGGTACATGTACTGCCATATTGTTTTGTTTCCATGTAAAAGGAATTAGCTGTTCAAACTGTATCGTGTCGTCATGTATTTTCAGGAGCTTGTTATCACAAACTGCTATATTACTAGAATTTTTTGGGGGGTTATATAAAATTCACTCACTTAGCAATAAGACTGTATAAAACTCTCAGTATAAACTAGGTTAATGAGGATAATAAAAAAAAAAAAGATTATCTATAAGATTGTATTTCCCAGTAGACTGGCATGAAAAAAACACATCTGTTGATGAGGTACCTCCTTTAATTAATATTTTATCTTTAATCAGGATTATGTTTTGACAAATCCTCCTTGTTTTTTTATTAAAACTGTAAATTGATACTAAAACATTGTCTCAAATCCCTCGGCTCTTGAATATTCAACAGGGTCAACTAAAAAGATCCGGATCACCCAGAGTTTCCACCGTAGCCACAGTGTGACTGTGCCATCCAAAACACCTGAGGGGGGAAAAATGATTTCCTCGTCGCCAGGCTAATGGTGTTCATTTCTGTTAATCTATGGTCCAGTGTTTTCCAATTTGGAGGGTGTACCCGCTCTCTCCACTGTCTATTATGCTCCAGGGCCAGGGAGAGACCACTTTCTCCCCATCTTGGTGGCACTTGAATTAAATGGAAGCCACTTGATTGCTGGGAAGCACACGGCTAAGCGATAAAGCAATTAAGACAGTCCAATTCTTAGCCAAAGGACAGGGCAGCTACAGCTCAGGAGAGAATTAATTTGTGTATAATGATAT
Organism: Ophiodon elongatus; assembly: GCA_016806645.1. Taxonomy (NCBI): domain Eukaryota; kingdom Metazoa; phylum Chordata; class Actinopteri; order Perciformes; family Hexagrammidae; genus Ophiodon; species Ophiodon elongatus. Next base: position 3,685,155 of record JACSYO010001669.1, read on the forward strand.
CCTCTAGTCTTTTTATTCACATTTTTGTTCCATTGCTCTTTTGGGCTCTTTTGTGTGGTAAGCACACCCCTCTCTTGGCTTGTCAAAGAGATGAAAACAAATCTGTGGTTAATAGGTTCGCCGTGGACACAAGAGGTCTATTAGAGAGTTGTTTAGGAACGAATGGGAGGACTGGCTGAAGAGACCAGAAGAAAGGATAGGCACTGAAATAAGAGGGGAAAAACTGCTGCTCCTTTGCAGGTTGATTCCGACTTAGATTCAAATCACATCATTTAAAGTGTGATATAAGAATATTTTGAAGGAGATGTTTGAATGCCACAAATGAAATCCCATTTATCTCCATTGTATTGGGGTGGAGGTAATCTAAGGTCTCTCAAAACCACAGCAAATAAAACGTAAACTATTTACATTCTGTTTTTTTGTAATATGGGTTAAGTTAACTTAATTCAGTTGGTTGTAACCAATTATATGCACACAAATGTAACTATATTCCAGAAAAGAAAAGAAACACAAATACTAGATCAAAGAGTGATAATAATTTTCTAATCAAGACTGTGATGGCTTATAGACACTAAATGTTTGAGAGCAAACAATTTTCTCTCCAGCTGGCCTCTTTATAGATCATGAAAATATACTACTTAAATCAATGGGAGACATCCCACACACAATGGCAGCCCTGCTGTTCAATGATGGCTTTTGTATTGGGGATAATCTGCTCAGGTCATCAATCATGTCATGCATCCCCCACACTGAAAAAAAAAAAAAAAAAAAACACTGGCTGATGTAATGGATTGAAACATACGTATTATAAAGCTCTCCTTTCTTCTATTGTTCACAAAAAGAAGATGTGAAATATCTGTAAAGAATATATATGTTTAGCGCCATACAAGGGTAATACTTCACACTTAACACTAAGGGAGTCAATAAGGCAAATCGTTCCAAATTCACTGTCAGGCATGTGGTGAGACAGACATTTTCACAGATAAAGACTCCCTGGTTGAGCTGGAAATGTACAATTGACCCTGTCTGCCTTTTCAAAATGGTGCAACATTATAACCTGAGGGAATGTGTTGTCATCCAAATGAGATAAGTTTATTTTCTGCGATGTAGCATTTGTTCCATCAGGCAGGGAGGCTATAAAGCTAGAAGGATCAGCAGGGAGTCGAGCTCGGCACATGTGGCGCGAACGAGGAGCCTGACGAAAAGGCTTGGCCACCGCCCAAATCTCTGCCTCTGCCGTCTGTGCGGGCCCAGCTTTGGAAAGCAGGAGGCCACAATATTGTGGAACAAATTTCCTCTAATCTGAACGTGCTGGTCCGGGGCTCCGGTGGGAAGGCTGCTCTCCTGTGCCCTCCCCGCCTGTCCCACAGATCAGCCCAGTTTACCCTTCACAGTGCCAACACACTGCAAGACGGATGAGATGTCGGCGGGGGGGTTAGAGCTGTCGGGATCCCGGCCCTTCCGTGGACCGCTCATGTGTGCTCTCAGCAGGCCAGCGCTTAGCCCTGGAGAAAGGAGCTGAGTGGAGATGAGCTGGCACGGGATTGGTCAGCTCCAATTTGCATCCTCATAGCAAACACAAACTTAAAGTTTTAAACATGTCATTATTAGTCTGAGAACTGATGTTTTGTTTTCTTCCTCCCTGGGTGCTCAAATTAAACCATTTTAACCAAGGTGACAGAAAACAGATGGCGTAAACTGTCAATTTTCAGACGAAAAACCACAAGTAAGAATTCCCTATATAATACATTTCCAACTCGAAAGATCCCACACAACCAAGTGAGGATCCTCCCGTTGTCAAGGACTACATTTAGATTAAATGTTGTGCCATAAGCACCGATGGAGACAGGTCACGTGTTCTGCTGGGGACTGTATCCATCAGCTTCCAGTCATTTTACAGCAGCATGCAAGGCTCCGCGGCTCAGGATTGATTGAGACAGGAAAGGAGTGGGAGTGATGAAATGTATAGCACATAATTATTTATGGTGGCGATGCTATGGAGCTCCTCAAGCACTTTTTTCAGGCAGCTTCAAGGGGAATAAACAGTGTTTATACAACAAGTTTGTGTGTGAGAAATTAGAATGGACCACTTTGATATGAATTCCCAATAACCAGCCCAGTATCATGGCACGTTGTGAAATAGTCATGAAAGCTTTTTTTTGTGTCACTCAGGACAAAAACGATGTCAATGGAAAGTCAATTAGGATCCTTTGTCTTGGTGGACTCACAAATTAAAAGCATCCTGTGACTATACAACAGTCAGAGCTAGTGAAGTAGTATTAAACATCGACAAAGACCACTTAAGGTGGGCGGAAGGGAGGGGTGATGGGTCCAACAAGCACAGGATCTTCAACCACGAGGCCGGCGTTCCCAAACTGTTGTTGTGCTTTTGTTGTCCAAACCTAATGTTCGTGACCGTTTTCCTGAACCTAATTAAATGGTTTTGTTGCCTAATCTAACTGTACATAGTCATTTTAAGCCGAGCCATGAGGTTTTCCTGATTTTACAGCAATTTGAAAAGGTTTGTGTGAAATTAAAGTCACGTGAAATCATAAGTCAGAATTGGAGAGACTGTTTGTATTTCATCCCTGTCATCCTGTTGGTACAACCGGAAATAGGTGTATTAACAGAAGTCTTTCTCCTCATAAACTTCTTATCACTGATTTCTTTTTTAATTATTAGACTTCATGCTATGTTTACAACGTCTGAAGAAAATTTCCTGACACCATGCAGGTGGAAGTTGTCAAAATTATATACAGTATAGCCCTCCCGCAGCTAGCAACAGGAGTTGGATAAAGATTTCTTTTCCAGTCAGCAGTTCATATTTACAGAACAAGAGACATGATGTGAAGGCAGCAACTGAGTACCAATAACCTGATAATGATAGTTCACTTGATTAAGGACGTTTTGCTTAGCCCCATAGAGTGCAGCTCCCTTCAAAATAAAGGGTATCACTGACACTTGAGAAAATCGGATTTGCAACATGGGGTCAACACATCCCATTTGGCAAACAGTGATGATCTATTTAGAAAAAATGGACGCATACAAGTTGGTTTGGTTTGTCTTTTGTGTTTGTTTGGTTGCTATGATTGTGTATGTATGAATATGCTATATGTTTATGTGTTTTCTTAAAAATAAAATAAAATGCATCATGTCAGCCAACACAAGTTATTGTCTTCTGCATTACGTAAAATCAGCTTTTGTCTAAAATGTGGAAATGCCTTGTTACCTGTGATTCCCTTGCAAAGGATTTGAATCCTTCACTGGAAAGATGGATTCCAACAGAAACAGTGTAGCCTACCAGTAAAGCCACTATACTATATTAACATACAGATACATTGAATGGCTATTGCTGAACATAAATAGCATTAAAAGAAAGGTTTGCCAATGAAAATCACAAGGATTATTACTTTAGATATAAAAACAACTATTCATCACGTTAATGATCTAGAATCCATCTTACCAATAAACAGTGCTTGCGTTACATTCCTATCAGGGTTATTTAAAATTGAGGAAGACTGTTGTTAAGCAAGCAATTCCTCAGTCTCTATCTCTAGTCAGCTATCTGGAGCCCATTCTAGGAAATTTTCCAGCTGCAAAGCCAAGCTGAGCACCGTTAAGCACCCGAGTGCACCCCGAGCCATTTTCCATTTGCAATAAACCCCGTTTGAAACAGGGCAGAACAACAGAAAAGTTGACTTGTTAACACAGGGAGACGGAGGAGGACTTGTATGGTCTCAAATGAGCAGTCTGGGGCATTTTCATGCACCCGTGGGGGTGGACGGGCAGTGAGGAGGAGGGTTGGATTTCCATAGCAACAGTCAAGTCCCCAGCTGTCATGTTTGGGCTGAGATAGGTGCTGTGAGCATAGGGACCACTTAACCCCAGCCACACTTCAACTTAGGAAGTTAAGATGCTGCTTCGTGTCTGTGCTGTGCCTCACTTAAAATGCAAACTCTATACCCCTGGGAAGACAAGGGAATGCTTCTGAATTAACCCGGGGATACAGGAGCTATGCAAAAAGCCTCCTCAGAAATAATTAACCATCAATGTTTTTGGATCTCATTGAATGAAGTGTAAAGAAAAAAACAGACAGTAAGAGCACACAAACACAAAGAATTCCCAGTTTACCGTCTTGTGTCACTTGTAACATATTCGTCATTCGACAATTATATAGCTGTAGTAATACCATGAGGGGAATTTTTCAGAGAGTAGTTTTATTTTATTTTTATCTCCCAAAATCTATTATTTGTAAAAAAAAATACACTATAAAGTATACTTTATATACACCCATGGATACCAATTCAAACCTTTCAAATGACATCTTTAACATTGTGGAATTCAACTCTGGTTTATTATGATGGAATGTCAAAATGCACCATTCTCTGTAAAACAAAAAAACAAAAAAACATATATATATATATATATACACACACACATATATGCTCACCTTACTTCTCATTCTCTGCCCTGCCATTGTTCAGATCACAGAGTTCATCTCTCCAATTACAAGCATCTGAGAGCCCTTAATGTTCAAATGAGCCAAAATGAATTAATATTATGTCTGAAGCTTAGACAGAGAACATGGTATTATTACAGTGTGAATCATGCTGCAGACCACTGTTAGAGCACCAGCATGAAAAGCAATGAAGAGGAGGGTGAAATGTGGAGAAAGTGTGAAATGAGTGAACTTCAACTGGTATAGTTTGCTGACAGGACATTTATTATCTATCTCAACCAATACGTTAACTACTTTCAAACGTTTTGCATGCACTTGATGTGTATTTAATTAAATGAGCTTCAAGGTTGAATGCATTCGATCTGGCTGGTTTTCAGATATTAGGTCTTGTGGATTTCAAATAAATTTGGCGATTGTGTTCATAAATAGTCCAAAAACAAATAATTTCTGCTGTAATTTAAAGCAAAACATCATTCAAAAGACCCTTTGGCTGATGTGAAGAATAGTTCAATATTTTGTGAAATATGCTTATTTGCTTTCTTGCCTAGAGATAAAAAAAAGAGTAGAGCCAGGCAGCTTTCCAGACTTTATGCTTAGCTAAGTTAGCTGCCTGCTATAGGTAGCTTCATACTTAGCACACAAAAATAAGAGTGGTGTAAATCTTCTCATCTAACTCTCTGCAAGATAAAGAGAAGAGGATTATTAGTAAAATTAGGATTATTTTAACACTATAGTAGAGTAGAGAGTTCAGTGGATCCAGTTTATAATCTGTTTTGTAACAGACTGTACAACCAGTATGTTTATTTTCATGTTATCTATGGCTTGTTCTTCCCGGATCCATAATGCAGTACTATATCGATCTACTGACATCAGTCAGTATATAAAATTATATTATTAAACTAAGCAAGGAATTATTTAAATTTGGCCTCTTCCAAACCCACCAGGATACATGGTCACATGATCCCTCGGTCTCCTCCTTCACACAGCTTTCAACAACATAACAGATATTGCTCGCGACAGGCCAGACAAAATGTCCCTGTTGTTTTGCAAGGGAAAATGTGGCATTGTCCCTCCACTGCGGTCCCCTTCTGGGTGTGAATGGCCATCTAATCAAGCTCTCCCTTTCACTGCAGCTGGTTTACAGCGAGCAGCGGGGCTGACCTCTGAGGGGCCCGCCTCCCCCCTCCCCGTCCTCTGGGACCCTTCAACAAGCTTTAGAGGCCAAATGAGGTGTAAGTCTATTAAAAGGGAGTTTGTGTGTAGATCACAGTCCCTCTGGGGGTGGGAGCCTTTGCCTTGTCATTCAGGTGCGGCTAATTTCCTTCTGCTCCACACGCAGACATGAGGCCTGCCCATGGTCCTCATCGCAACTCAGACGAGACCCGCTGCTAGAATTTCAAATGACAGCTTCTTGCAGAGGCAGCATGTAATATATTATAACAGAACAGTGAAACAAAGGGACATCGACTTTATGTTGTGTATTATATTCAGAATTAATACAGTGTGTGATGTGCACAAACCATTATTTGATTCATTTAGAAGGTTTATTACTACAGTGCAAATACCCCTGAGTGAAAATGATATGGAAAAACACACGTTTCTTTTGCTCATGTTTAAAAAAAAAACTAATTTGGGTGGATTTGTGTGAGGATGTGGCAAATAATTGCTGCTTATTGAACTGACAGGGGAAAGAGAGAGACTGGAGAAGCCGACGAGGGAAAAGGAAATGGAGGAACAAGGCCACAGTCAATGCTTGAGTGAACGTGAGTCAGAATTTGTGGCATAAATTGATTGGAAGTGAGGGTTGTCAGAATAACATGATGTTCTACCAATCAGAGTCCTATCCAGAGATCTGTTTATAACAGCAGCACCAAGTGAGGCACCTTAAACCTCACATCCCCAAACACAGACACAATCACAGCAGAGTGTAGTCCCGTTATATCTGACAGGTACAGTGCAGTCTGGACAATGATGTGGTTTTCCTTGTGTTGACTCTGTACTCCAAGCTGGATTGAAGTGAAGCAATGACTGTGAGGTTAAACTGCTGATCTTTAGTTTTAAATTGGGGCTGTTTACATCCATATCAGGTCAAATGTGTATTATTTTCTGTGCCCTAAAATTGGTGGACTACTTTATGTATAACAAGGGCTACAATTCCTACATGGTTTATCTATTGTGGATTGAAACACCCTTAAATTAAACAATATTTCTATTATTTTATAATGTCTATTTGTCATGATCACATTGCACTCACCAACATGCATGCTGAGATCTAAATTCAAATGACAGGACAGGTTGTGAATAAACCAACAGTTTAGTAGACAGATTATCTTAGCCTTTATATTTGGAGGTAAAACCAAAAGTCAGTGAACACTAAATACTTGTTAGAGTCCACCTTTGTTTTCTTTTCCAATCAAGCCAACCCTTTGTTCCATGTCCCATCTGACTTCTTTTTAGTGCTGCATTCAGGTACCATTGAGGCATTGTTCATTCCAAAACCACTTTCGGTATAGTAATAAATTATCCTTTGTAAAGGGCTTTAAGTAGGTTTTAACTAATGTATTTATTTACGGTTGATACATAATTTAGTTATGCTTTATAAAACACTTTAAGTCATTGATAACAACACTTGCATTGCCAGGTTGTGAAAAATGTCTTTGTTGAACCAATTATAAAGTCATTGATAAAGGGTCCAGTTTCTCACTTTCTAATTAGTCAGCAGCAAATATGAGAAAGCATCTATAAAGTTCCGAAAGTAATCCATAAAGTCTGATAAAAGGTCAGAAATCAGATGGTGCATTGGAGGACTCATCATGAAAGTAAAGAACTAAACAGGAAAATCAAGTGTCATGGTGGAGGAAACACCAGCCATGACCTGGCAACCCAAAAGTAGCTTCCTAAGAGCTTCTATCTGTTCTATAAGTAAATGATTTGTTGATTTTTAATTAAGCTGTTGGTTTTAAAGTGGTGCCTAAAAGCCATTGAATGTTCGTCCGAAAAACTTGCACAGAAATTGATAAAAACTGAGTTTGGGGTTGTTATGAGTGTTTCGTAACAATACACAAACTTGATTAGTTTGTGTATTGTGAAGTTAATGTTTGCCCCATTAGACATTCTCTGTCTGGATGGGTTTTTGTTGTGTGGAGTTCACACGGGTACTGTTCAGGAGGAAACACATTGGGCCTCATTGACAAAAATGGAACATGGCAACGCGGATAATTTGCAGCGGAACCGGTGTGCGTAGCTTCGAATCGCACTGGTGAGAAATGGTTTCAACTTGTTTATCTTGTGCAGAATTAAATAATCAGTTGTGCACTTTAAGGACATTAACAGGATCATATATGTCCCATGAAGGCAACTGTACTTGGCAATTAGCTGCACTGACAAATAACTGGACTTTTGGACTCACATGTGAATCCCTGAACACCCCTCAAGCAACCTCCAGAGTGGATCGTCCTCACATTTGGCTGAGGAAGAGCTTTTCCGAATCAAGCATTGACAGTGTTTGTCAGAGGGGACCGGGGTCAGCCGAGCCGCATTAACCTCTGAGAGACCATCTCTGTGCAGTGCATTAGTCACATGGAGGAGGAGGAGGGATGTCCTGTAATAGATTATTGACCAGCGGGCAGCGGCCTGCACCACACCATGTGGTCCTAGCCAGCTACTGACCTCTTCATCACAGATGGAGGAACCCACTTGCAGTCCACACACCGACTTATTCTCCCACAGCAACATAACGCCAAGTAATATTCTCTGTTTGGTTGCAAGACAGTTAGCGGGACAAGGAACCTGAGGGGTATGAAACCATATTCATCCACAGCAATAAAATGGGAGTCCTTGGCTCATCAAATTGAAAGTGCTGGGGAAACAACAATTGCTTCCATGAACTTAGACTACCTAATTAAAGGCAGGCAATTTCTCTCCGAGAGTCACACTCAGGATCTTTAATTGAAATCAAAATGAATATCGCTGGAACACGGAGAGCAGGGTGGAGGGAGACTGGGGGTGGGGATGGACACATCCTTTGCCATTTCACCGGTCTCACTGGCGGCTCATGTGACTTTGTATTTGATTTGTTGATTGCTGAGAAATAGATTTTGAAATAAACCATTAGTTTTACTACTGTTTGGGCTTCAAACAACTCATGACACGTTGCATTGCAATAGTCAAACGCATGAAAACAAGAGAATAAAACAAATCAGAAGACAGACTGACTTAACCCAGAAAGACAAGAGCTCCACCAAGACCATTGCCAATATCATCTGTGCTCTGTTTCCTTTTGGCTCAGCCTCGCTTTTTTTTTTTTTTTAATTGTTTGATAATTCATCTCCAAGCTCTAATTTACCCCCCATCGTCAGCCCTGTATGTTCGACCATTGTGTGAGACATTCAGCTGAATTTCAAATGAGCTTGTAGCATATAAAGTCTTTCTTCCAGGGAGAGCACCTATTTATGGACATGTTTGTTTGTTTTTCATCAACATTAACCCTTTGGGCGAGGAACGTCCGTATGCCGTCTTTTCAAGAACGGTCCCGGGAACGTCCTTGGGCAGGAAGTCACACTGTTTTAGATAGTCTGGTTTCTCTGCGACTCCTGGGGTGAAAATACTAGATAATTAATTTTATTTTTTCAGCATCAGAACATATTACCTACTAGATCTTTAAGTATTTATCTTATAGCTCCTTAAACCCAATCATAAATAGTTTTCTTTTTTTAATAGGATATTAGGGGGAGAAATTATTCAAAAGTGTAAAACGATGAGATATTATTTTCACAATGAGCCATATGATAACAATGAGTACGTGTGTTTGAAGTCATGTGTCCAAAGGTAACAACAAGATATAACCCTTCTTTGGGAGCTTTGAGGTAGCTGGAAGGAAGGTTTTGTTACTGCCTGACACAGGAAGGCTAGCTGTTTCCCACTGTTACCGGTCTTTGTGCTAAGCTAAGCTAACACCCTGCAGGTTGTAGCCTTATATTCCACAGACAGGAATGAGAGTGGTATTGATCTTCTCATCCAACTTGCGGCGATAAAGTGAATAAACGTATTTACCCGAATGTCAAACTGTTCCTTTCAGGGTTGGCATGGGCTGGCCAAATGCTGCAAAAACCGCAACAGCATGTAAAGGTAAAATGATTTTGCAATAATAATTAAATTTGTTGAGGACATGGGAATTTAACTTACAAATGTATTTCTTTATTTAATGGAAACTTCACACTTGATTGTTAACCAATAACCTTGTTGGTGTCTGATTCTTATGAGTTGTGGTTAAAGACCAAATATCAAAAACCTAAAAAAAAAAAAAAGCGTTACAAAAACATGTGTTCGTCAAAACACAACCGACCTTTCAATGTGCAGCACTTTGCTACAAACACCCACACACTCAAACAGGATTGAGAATATGAGGCTATCAGAGCCTTGCACATTACATTGACTGGTGGAGGTCTTCACTGTTTAAGTGGAGCTGCCTGCTGAGGTTTTCCTCCCCGGCAGCAGGCCTATAAGAGTGGTAAGTGGCGGTGATGAGACACTGTCCCCTGTGCCTCCTTCAGCTGCCATTCCCTTTAAATTGAAACAGAGTCCTGCAAATAAATGCCACATTCTGAGCAGGGAGAACGCCTGAAAGTTGAATTTCTTATAAGCACCCGTTGGGGAATTGGCCCCGGCACAGTCTGCTTTATTCGCTCTGCTTTTTGTTATTTATATGATGAAGGAACAGGGCTACGTCAGGGTCATTCAGTGTTCATTTATCTTTTTATGTTGTGTGTTCTGAGGCAAGCTACTACAGCCAGGCTGTCTATAGCGACGAATTCTGCAACACATCTCCCCTCCTGTGTCTCTTAATATTACAGACAATCTCATTCTGATGCTTTCACCTCTTGGTATCAATATGCATTAGTTTTACCCCCTGTTCATTAGCTTTAAATGGTATCTCTCTTTAAGATTAATTGAAGCTGAGATAAAAGAAGATGGCTCCCAAGAGTGGCCCACTGTTTGTTATTCATGTTGGCCTGAAAACGGCAACAGTAAATCCTCTAAGTTGTTGTTAAGCTGGCTGTATTACCATATATGTGCCATTTCCATGGAGTGACAGACCCCCCCTGGATCAAATGGGGACTATTGATCCTGCAGCACTCCATTTCAAGTTAATTGTGCTTGAAATGAGGTGCAAACACTCAAGCATACCTGCATTGGGAAGGCTTTATTTATTTATATTTGTCAGGGAACCCGTGTCAGATAAACAGAAAATATTCAATTCACGTCTTATTCAATTTTGCTCAAAAAGCCAGTTCTGCTGACGTATGCTCTGAAAGTGGTTGAACCAGATTGAATCAGACTTTGATCCTCAGTAAGGCCGGTGCTACATGAGACTACAGGCTACAAGGGAACAACACGATGCAGGCTACTGAATGAAATTATACTTGTAGAGCAATAATTTAACCTCATCAGTGGGAAAACCCCTCATCAGATTGTGACAATATTCTCACTAACCACCACCTGATTCCTCCTAGGGCTTCCCAGCTCCTTCCCCAGCTGCAGACAAAAGTAAACCCGGCTGTAATATTTCAGAAGGGGTCAGGTGAAATCTGGCCTCTCCCTGACCCCTATTCCCTCCGACACTAACAAAGCAGCCTCTAAGGTAACCAGGCATGAAGAGCCTGGCAGAAGTGAAGAGGCTGGAAGCGCCGGAGTTCCTCAGCAGACGTCCTGCTCAGCCTTCAGCGTGATCATGGGCCAGATTATGACTTCGAATACACTCCGCACACAAATCATTTATCTCCCCGCAGCACGGTGGGGAATCTGGAGTGAAAAAGACATTTCATGTTTCAAATACAATCAGGTCAAATCTCAAGATATTCTCATGATGCATTATATAACCTCACAAAAAAAAGCTCCATTCTCTGCTATGTAAAACACAGAAAACTATATTATAAAAAAATACGTTTGTAGTAAAGCTGTAAAATTAAATTAAATGAAGTAAGTGACTGTCAGTGAATATCACTCCACCTCCATTGGCCCTGGGGCCACTACACGGGGAAACAAGCCAGCACAGCACCATTTATAGAACAAACCCCTCCCTCTGTTTGTTTATAAGCCTATTCTTTTATAATAGTATATATAAATAAGTGAAACTGTGTAATGGATCGCATTAAACAGGCAGGCATATTGAGGCAGGATTTAATTTGCATGCCAGATTAGCTTGCTATTGGCTGGGGCAGTGCCGTAGGGCAGCCTATTCATTAATAGGATCTAGTCTCTTCAAATCCATTAAGTCAATTGAACCCATACATAATCTGATTTCAGAGGCACCATGTAAATGTACTGATACGCCTGTTCTAGGACAGGCCTTTGCACTCCCTTAAGTGCAAGTGGTGTGGTGGTATGTGTAGAAGTGAGGGAACGTCTGTAAGCCAGTAAAGATGCTAAATAAATACATAGCAGGGTTCTATATAAGTGGGCGTAGTCACTGTGACGTCACCCATTGGTTAGTGGAGAGTCGTTTTAAAGCATTTTGTCCGTCACTGTCCTGGATATTTGCAGCAAAATGTGACACGAGAGGGTGGAACTAAATACAACAAAAGTTCTAGACAACCACAATGGTAACAATAAACGTTCTAGAACTGAAAACACACTGAAAGGGTTAACGTTGTAAGACAAAAACACGGACAACTCCTAGAATAGGTAAATGTCGTGTTAGTGACCTGTCAGTCACAAGGTAGCCACGCCCTAAAGCAGATCCAGCTTTATGGTCTATTTTATTCTAAATGGGATCATCATCTAAAAAAGAAAAAAAGAAAGTAATAAAATGACCATCATGCTGTATTGAAGACGACTTGACACTAACGATTGAGACCTAAATGTTCACAATGTTTACTCAGGTAATATATCAAGCGAGAACTTTATTTTCTCATAGACTTCAATATTTTCAGGATTCTTATTGCATCCAGAGGAGTCGCCCCCTGATGGCCATTTGAGAGAATGCAAGTTTAAGACAGTTCAGCGTTGGCTTCACCTTTCAGACCTGGAGGTTGCCGCCTGCATACAAACACCTGGCAAAGTATTCAAAACCGCTTTTGTGGTATAGTTCCATGATGTCACACACACAGACTCACAAGGTGAAAACAATACCATATCCCTAACCCTCATACAATTCATATTCTTCAAACACAATATCACAAGAAAACCAGCTGAACTTGAGACACTTCGTGAGTTGCCTCTGCCAAGCAACACAAAGGTAATGAAAAGCAAGAACTTTTTTTATTCTGTTACCTGTCACTGAGGTTGGAGGACGGATTGTGTGACTGCACTGCTAACAGCACTACAGCTGGATCAGGAACAGCATATAAAACATGTTGCTTCCTCTTGCCCTCGTTATTTGTGAAAGCTGGACTGACTTTGTCCATCATAAGCACCAATAAGAAAAAATGTCAGCTGCTCATTAAAGAGAAAGATGTGTCCAATCAACTCTTTCGCTTCACTAGAACATTAAATCTGAACAAGTCTGCAAAACCCTGGAATATGTTCAATGACAATGGTTTTAGTTTTTTTTTTTACATTTAATGCCTACGTGTGTGGAGTTCTCGTTATCTACAATTTCTGCGCATTGTAACTATGGTATGGTTAAGGTCAAGGGTAGATTGCTTATGGTTCAGGTGAGGCTCTGCAGGTTTTGCCTTTCATAAACAAAGAAAGAGATATTCAGTTTGTTAACAGAAAATAAAAAAACTGTTTTTTCTGTTTTTCTCTGTTCATTATCTCCACCACAAAGATCAAGCAATTGGTCATGTGTGTGCGTACGTAGGTCCGTGAGTGAACGTGCCTCTCTCTTACTGTCCACAGCTAATCTTGTGTTCTGCCAAAGCAAACTGCATAATATTTTGGGTGGTCAGTTATTGCTGCATGCTCAAGAAACTCTCATTGAAGTGACTCACACTTTCTCAAGACACCTTTTTATTACCTGTTTCACACTGCCTTCGACTGCTTGTTGACTCCTGACTCATTACTTTTGACCGGCTCCCGTCCGGTAGGAGCTGCTAATGATAACACCCATCCGCTACTCTGCGCCCAGAGCCACAAAGGGGAAAATACTTGGTTTGGACACCGCTGTTTTGACATTGCTGAGTACTTCGCCCCACTTTTACGGGGTCAGACAGCTTGGTGAGTTTAATTTTGTTTTCTGCAAGATTGTATAACATATCTTATACAACGACGTTGAGCTGATTGCCTGCATATATTACCGCTTGTTTGTTTTTTTTGGGGAATGAAGTGTGTTTTCCAACGACTTAGGCCATTGGAGTCTAGACGGGGAGTTTGCGAATTGTGGGTTGTATTAATTTAATCACAGAATAGTGGTTGTTGCAGACACACCTTGGGGAGATCTGCACTCTGAGTGCACCTTTCTATTTTTTTTCTGGTGTAATTGGAGTATTTGCAGTGTGTCGATTTATTTACGTGATTGCTGTTTTCTTTGCAAACAATGTTGTTTATAAAAAAATAAGAAGATCCCAGTAAAAAAAAAAAAAAAAAAGCCAATGTATTGTTTTCATCAATGTCGGCATGTCGGATCTGTGTCATTCTTGATATTAAAATATAGTGTAGCCTATATCAAATCTTTATGCCGCTTTTTCCACATTTTTCAATTTGTGGGTGTTACAAGAAAACTAGTTAGTGTCATGATTGTTTTTTGTTGTTATTGTGCGTGAATTAAATCCTGCTTAGGTCAAAATGTATGGGCCAGCCTGCTCCAACAAACATTTCACAAGCCCAGAAGAACCAAATTGCTTATTACAGTGCTCAGGATTCTTATTTAGTCACATGATACTAATAAGTACAATCAGTATGTTAACAGGCTGTGGAATAGAAATAAAACTGGTAAACATCTTAAACTCCACATCCACAGTTCATCAGAGGCAGTGACTCCCAGCCTTGGTTGATGCAGGGGGGGGTAAAGATGACCTAAATCCTTGTTTGTGAGGCTGGCTGGTCGGAGCTGAGGAGGGGAACACTGCTGGAGGCGCTCAGAAGACAAGGCCCGACATAGTCCAGGTCATGCCTGAGCGACCCGACTAGCCCCAGATTTACACACTGTACACACCCCAGCATCTGGGCCAACAGGGAGCCACACATGCGTGCACACGCACACACACAACCAGCTCACAGATACACACACATGCACACACTGTAGATGTGAAGAGAGGACAGGGACTCACCATGGGGAAATCTATACAGTTTATAATTGGGGGAGGCTACAGAAGGAAGAAGAGAACCATAACAAATCTACACAAGGGTGCATGAGGCTAAATAGACCTGAATGTCTAAAAAGAGACTCAAAAAGTGGGACGATTTCAGGAGAAGAGGTGCGATAGACACATTTGAAGCTATACTATCCAACAAACAAAGCTCGAAATAACCAGCATATTGTATTTAAATATAATCATTTTCTAGTTTCACTAGTAAGTTTGTTTTTTTGTATTAATTCTGGTCCATTTTGGGTAAAAATTGTAATAGTACTTTCCGCTTTAAAACATCCACATTACTGTATATTGGCACACACATTGAAAAAGAAGTCTGGCAGCATATGTAATTGGCTGGTTGTAGGTAAATACAGTAAAATGTTAAATAAAGAATCACAGTAGGAAGCAGTTAACGACACCTCACCTGACGACTCAAAGACTTCATTTACAGCCCTTAAACTGTACCACAGTGATTTCTGTGTCAGAGGATTTGTCACCTCTGCTGTGAGGTCTTCCTGCATTTCAAAACACACAATGGGGGAAAAATTAAATCCCTGGAGGAGGATTTAGACACTTATATAACTCCCCAATTATAAAGTTTTTTTTTTCTTCAAGAGGCTTCAGTGCCCTCCCTTCTGTTTATATGACTCACAAATATCTAATACTGAACTGTGTATAATGCCAGTATGCCCACATGACTGCAGAAAAGGCTCTTTTGCTTTCTGCCCGACTGAGTCAGGCATAATGGGAGGCTTGAAAAGCTGCGAGCTTAAACCAGCGCGGTCTTGACAAAGCCTTGGTGGCTTGCTGGGAGACTGTGCATCCAAGGAAGTTGCCAAAAACTAATTTTCAAGAGCACTCAGCATGGTTTTAAAGCTATCTAATGGAACCACACCCAGACTGGACGTTAATACCTCACCCCTGCATGGGTAATTTGCTGACAATGACGATGGAAATGACTACATAGGCTACTAGCATTTAAGACAAAAATAAGAAATTCAACATTCAGTACTTTAGTGTCATATTAAAATGTTATCTGCAAGAAATATCAGAAAAAGCTAATAGTAAAAAAGGCACATACCTAGCATGCACTAGCCGGCCAAAAGTACATAGACGCCTCAACATTACTTGTATGTTATTTTTTTGTTGAACATTTAATCCCCAAACTACAGGCATTAATACGCTGCGATAACAGCCTCCATTCTTCAGGGAAGGTTTTCCACAAGATTTCGGAAAGTGGCTGCATTCAGCCACAAAAGCATTAGTGAGGAAACTGATGTTGGTGATAAAGCTTGGCATGCAGTCGCATCCCAGTTCATCCCAAAGGTGCTGGATGGAATTGAGGGCAGAGGTCTCCATATGCCAGTCTTTTCAAAATCGATTAGTCTGCCAAACATTTTCTCAATCCATTGATCCATTGTTTAGTCCATGAAATGTTTTTTCAAAAAGTTGGGAAAAAAGCCCATCACAGAGCCAAAAAAGGAAAATGTTTGGTCTAAAAGCAAAACATATTTAATTTGCTATATTATATATATTATTCATATTTAACTCAAAGAAAGTCTAGAAAATAAATACATTTAAAATACATTTTCATTGCTTTCTTATTTCTTAAATAATCTTGCAATGAAGATGTTGCTGGGCCAAACCATAAAAAAAAAAAAAAAAACTGCCCCAGATTAAAATTATTTACTTTTGCCCTTATAATGTACTATATATATCCTATCCAATGGAACCAGGCCTAGACATTAAACTCTTGATTCTTAGATGTTCGCAAAACATTTTACATTTCGCAAACAACTCTCAAACAACGAATACGTAATTTTACGACATTACATCTCATGATAGCTTGTTGAGAAGTCATAATAAAAAATGACTTACTAAACTTATGAAACGCACATCCCAGAGATGTGAAACAGGTGCAAATAATCATGTAAATGTACGGACCTAATATACTTACATACATTTGTTCTTTACACTCTAGGTTAGGAATACATCTGATACAGGTAAGAGTAGCTTTTAAAAGGAATGTCTGGTATTTGCCTTTATAGTAATTGTTCTCTTACGAGACATATTTTCTGATAAACCATGACACCAAGTCATTGAGAGGTCCCAGTCCCCTCTGATCCCCCTACCTGCCAGCTTCAAACCTCCCCTTGCCCCTCTACTTAAATTTCAACCCACCTTGATGTACCTGTTTACTTGTCTGTGGGTGGTCCGGCTGGTACTAAAACAAATTCCCATCCCCCCACACCGGCAGATCCAGGAATAGAGTATACCTGTTCATGCGATTTCAGGAAACGGCTAAAGCTGCCTGCTTGTTTTGCAGTTTACGAGTACGAAAGAGGTAGAAAAGGATCGAGGGTGGGCACGCGGGAGGAGGGGATCATTCAGCGAAAAAGTCCCCTGGCCAGGCCTCAGGACCACCTAACCTGTGGCTTCTATTCCTGACCCCATAATGTGTGTGAGGGAGGGGGGATATTACCTTTTCTCCGACAGTGCTTCCCCATATTCCCTGACCCCACAGAGACATTACAGTGGGCAAATATAAAGCAGGGCTTCATGAAGCCTGAGCTTATCTGGGCTCTGAAAGTATGTGAGACATGCCTGGGAACAAAAGGCCGTCTCTCAGCCTGGGAGCAGGCCAAGGGGATCTCTTTCAGCAGCCACAGATTGCCCTGTGTTTTCTTAATTGACAGACCCCGGCCACATTTGATAGAAATGACATGCAGCTGGCAGGGAGCCTCGGCCTTCCAGGTAGACCACCTTTCAGCAGGCAAATTGTCCTCAATCTAGTTTATAAAGAAAGTTCGATGGAGGTCCCTCAGTCTGCGTCATAAACATATTGTGCTGCTCAGTGTGGATTACACCTGTGTGGGAAAAGTTGGTCATTTCAGAGTTTGGGGTCAGCTTTCCAAAGCCCTCATCCACACCCACTGATGAGCCTGGTAGCAATAATTTCACAAAAACTACTTGGAAAACCTCAATAAGCGACATTGACAGACCCAAATGTATATGTTGCAAGTGCTCTAATTATCAAGTGAAACACTCACATTTAACAATAGGTGCTTATTTATTCTATATTTAACTGATTGTAACTCATCCTAACTCTTAACTCTTAACTCTGACCTTTTTCAGCAGTCCTCTTTTACGCTGTACACATTACACCTGTTTGCTGTTTATAACATAGCCACCTAATTCTACTGTAGTTTTTATTGGATTCTGTCCAAACATATTATAGTGACATTACTGACACATTATCGCTGCTTTCATTCAGACTGTACATTTGTTTATTTTGTAGCGTCACATCTCTTTAATGTTCATTCCTTGCATTTGTTTTTCTCCATATTCACATGTGCTACTGTTTGCACTATCTGGTTAGATGCAGAACTGTATTTCCTTATACTGGTACTTGCTATGTGCAATGACAATAAAGTTGAGTCTAATCTTATTGCTGGGTTACAGTTTGTAGGTGAGGCTTCATAAAGCTATATGTTCCCTTTTCCCAGTCTGAGGAAAGTATGTCCTCAGCTGGCCAGATACAGTAGTGCACCTTCTTCTTTTTTTAAATAACCCTGTCAATCAACCCTGAGAGATGTAACCTTACTTTATCTGTGTTCAGACATTTAATTTAATTCCTACTAACTTTTAAAGCTTAAAGGTTTCTGTTGTTTTAAAATCTTGATGTGTTGGTCAGATTAAGATGTTGTTTTTGATTATATTTGTATTTATGTCTATGATTTGGGATTATTTTTAAGGTGAAAACTTTAATTCCATTTATTTATAATTGTATGATGTCTAACTCTGATTTGTGGAATATTTTGTCTTATCTGTCTCATGTTGTTTGTCTGTAACTCACTTTTATTGCTGCCTAACTTGGAAATCACACATGCATGTGCTATAACAATGGATTCAGGTGCATCGCACCTTTAAACTGTGGATTATATCACTCTCAAACTATGTTCTTTTATTCCCTTTGGAGAGCATTTTATGACTCTTGTTATTGTTTCGATCAATTGTTGGTGGTCTGACTTAATATTTGCTTGGCTGTGGTCATCATTTATTGTCTCAGGTTGTGTGGTTGTATGTAAGGTCTAACTATAAATGTCTTTCTTTGTTCTCAGATCTCTCTTGAAAAATAAAACTTCTTCAAAATCTTAATAAGAGTACCATATTTAAAAAGCAAGAAGAATCACTGAAAACATACACTGATAATACTATTCCATATCAACCTTAATAGGCCCAGTTTTATGCATTTGGGTCACCTCTTCGGTGCTGAAAAAAGAATCTTGAGACGTGCCAGTAACCACAAATAACAACATAAACTGCCAAAATGCCTTTGTCAAAGCACATATTGTCAAACTCTCTTGTGTACATTTAGATGCCGGGCTTCCCAAAGGCACGAACTCCACAGAGAATAAGAAAGGGGCCATATGGCATCCATGTCTCAAGCCCCCTCTGATCCACCCAGGCTGATTTCCCATCCGGTGTAGGAAAAAGGATTTCAGGGTGCCAAGCGGTGTTGGTCCCCTGTGGATATTAGTGGGCCATGGAAGATAAGAAACTAGCCATCCTAGACAGCCAGTTCCATCAGCAGATAAGAGCAGAAAAGGCCCCTCAGCTACACCTGAAACTCCACTGATCCACTTCAGGCCCGAAGTGCTACAGCTTTACGGCATTCATCCAGTTCCAAAGTTGTAGCTTTGCATTTATTTTCGCTTCATATATCATTATTTTTGTCATGTGTTTACACATAATATGTACATACATGCTGTTTATACATATACATATGCAACAATTAAGACTGAAAAATATTTTCAAGAAATTATCAATTAATTGTTCTTAAATATATATCATGTACATACATACATACATACATACATACATACATACAGTATCTTTCCATTGAGCAGCTGTTCAGACATATTTCATATTAATTCCAAAGTCAAAGCATCCTACAGTTTGTCTCATATTTAGAGGTTCAAACCTAAAACGAGTCCCCACCTTTTGCACTTCATTGTATCAGTTCTGCTTTTTCACAGCGTTATTGTGTTGTTGTAAGCACAGTTGAACTGTCATGCTCTTGCCAGTACTTTCTCAGATTGTTTCGTTGTTGTGTATTGCGTGGACTGGGTGACATCATCACACACAATTGTGTCATTAACTTACTCTTTAAATGACACTTCAACTGCTTTCTTCACTGACATGTCAACTGACATTTCAACAGATTTCATCTCTTTCTCTTCAACTGACATTTCAACAGATTTCATCTCTTTCTCTTCAACTGACATTTCAACTGTAACTGCTATTTCAACTACTTTCAATATTTGTATTCTTTGTACTTCAACAAGAACTTAAAATGTTTCAGTGTTTCAACTTCATACGTTTCAAATGCAAATCTTCAGCAGCCAGCTTATGTTCATTTTCTTTAGCCTATTTTTGCAGTGTAATTTCAAAATGCTTTCTGGAAGCAGCAACACACTCTATACTCCAAGGATTCTGAAAATACTCTGAAAAGGACAGTGATGTGAAAACTTGAGGTCATCTGATAACTACTGAGTAAGCCATGAAACAATGAATCACACAGAGAAAATATCCACAATCAGATTGGGGCAACAAAAAACAAAAAAACATTAAAAAGATACTTTAGTTCACATGTCTGACCTGAGCTGAATTAAACTCTCCTTGCTAACATGATGACATGCTCCGTATTATTTTTATTGTGGGGATTCACAACCAGATGAAATTCTTCTTGTGCACAATACTGCCGTGTGGAGCTCCTGTCACTTTGTGCCATGCTGATCCTCTTCCCCCAGCTGCCTTTCTGCACTGGGGACCTCTTTTTCTCAGAGGCCCAGTGAAGGCAGAAGAGGTTTTTTTTTTTTTTTTTTTTTTTTTTAGGAAAATTATGGGTCACAACTTCCCTCCCCTGCTCTACAGATGCTGGTCGGTTAATGAAGTAACAACAAATTGGGCCGCGGGCTAATTTGGAGTGGCGTTTTCCTGGCCCCTCTTGGCCCATAGAGATGTGTTTCATTTTCTCTTATCAGTGATTCAGTCATGTGGATTTACGCATGGACGCCTCTGTCTCCCCCGATCGCTGTGCTAATGGAAACTTCGTTAATGTCATTAATCTACGTGCCGAGACATGTACTAAACACATATTTTGCTATTTGTTCCCCATTTGTCAAATAATACTACGAGTTTCTAGACAGTGAAGCAGCACAGAATAAATGAGACAGGGGAGGCCACTATTGTCAAATACTTCAGAGGTTTAGAATTTTTGAATAGTTCAGGTGACAATAATCTAATTATGGCTTCAAACATGGAGACTATATCCCACCACAAATGATCATATTCACTACATTCCATAGATATCCCCATCCACAGACATCGATGGTCTGTAGTTTAAGTCACACAAGTGAGGAGCACAATGCGAGCCTCTAACCACTGTGCAGAGAATTCAGAGTTGTCCTTCTTTGTCAGATCTTAGTCGCCATACAAAGTAAATGATGAGATAGGCTCTGGCACCTTTCAGTGTCCACGGCGCGTAACAAGATGTGATCTGTGATTACGGCAGAACGTTGAACTCTGATCTCTGTTTGCTGGAGGACACAAGTTCAACACAGTTACTTACCATTTTGCAGCCCAGATTAGTCAGAGGGCAAAATGCTCCTGCCAGGACGAATCCTCGTCATGCTTATTGTATACATACTCTCCTCTAGGTAAATTAGTCTGTTTATATTGCAGGCAAATTGAGCATATAGCTACAGAAACGTGGCCTCTGGGTGCTCAGAATTGGTCGGGACTCGAGCCTGGGTGGTAGAACGCTTGAGGTCAGAGCCGGTTGCCTGGCAGGAGGAAGGTCACCTCTTCAGCGGGAATTAAGGCTGAGAAAGTGGAGTAATGCTTTTTAAAAGAGTAACAGAAGAACCATGACTTGAAAATGAAGTGAGACAATGAAGTGAATCACTAACTAATCAGCAAGTGTCAGATTCGAGAGCTTGTGATTATTTACTGAATTTCACAAGAACTATAATATTTCACAATAGATTACACTATTATCACTTCACAGGCTTTGACTGTGATATTTGATAATACAATACTGTACTCAGAATTTTATTGTAAAAATCAATGCAGGCGGGACAATTATAATGTAATTTTAGTTTAAATTTGATCGCAAAGCATTGGGGGATACTATACTGGAATTCTACAACAGCATAATGCTATAATAATCTGATGGGTGGTTTACTGCAAAATCACAGTTCAATACAGATTACGGTTGCCGACGATGATGACGTCACTTGAGTAAGTTGTGGCTGAAGACAAAAATTCGAACATTAAACAAAATCTAAGGTTGTGGAGTTAGAAATAAGTGAGTACCCTGACCTCTGTAGTTCATTATCCCTGCTTGAGGCCAGCAGCTTGAGGCTACATAGGCAGCTAGCATCACACACCTAAATCTCAAGTTGCATTGTGGGTGATGTAGGCGCCAGATTTTGACAAGAAAGAAGAATGCTTGGAATCAAGAAATGATGTATACTGATTCTGTTGAAGCTGCTTGGATCATTTTTATTTCAAACTGTCCATTGTGAGTTTGATAATGCTAAATCTATGGCGTACTCTGTTAGTATTCGGAGGAACAGCAGGTAAAGAGAATCACTCATGTGTCACTTTAATGCTCATATTTACAACACTATTGGGGCTTTAACTGATGATTATTCTCATTATCTGCTATTTTTGATTAATGTGTTGAAAATGCCCCATCACAAGTTCCCAGCACTCAAAGTGACATTTTCAAATAGTTAGTTTTGTTCAATTAAAAATCCCAAACCAAAATATATTCAATAAAAATTAAAAGGCACAAATATTTTTGCATGAGAAATTACTTGAATAATGATTGTATTATTCACTACATTCAATTCTGTTGACCAAATATCAATTGATCAACTAATTGTTTCAGCACTAGCGAGATTGCTACCCAACAATACTGCCACAAAAAGTATTTTTGTGAATACTGTCATACTTATATTTACAGTGGACAATCTTTAAATTGTCTTTATCAAACCTACAAAATGACCCTCAAAAGGGTCTTTTTTCCAAACAAGAACTGGGCCAACACATTCTTCACCCAAGCAATGAATAGTTGTGAGTCACATGATGCCAAGATGCTCTATTCATTGACAAACTATGTGAGCAACTGGGTGACCGTGTGTTTCCGGTCCAGTCTGGGCTTAGGAGCGCAGTAATTAGAAAGATGCTAATGGGTCTGACAGTTATGAGTCCTAGGAAAGCCTCAAATGTCGCCTTAATTAGACAGCACCCTAAAGACGTCTTGTGTGGCATCGTCATTCATTCCACTCAGAAGAAACAACTGCGCTTGGCCTGAATCTCCACATAATAATCCTTCACATCCATGACACACATGTGAACCCTGAAGAGGTAGTTTGATCATCAGTTCATCAACACCTTCAAAATCCTGCTAAATTGAGACCCTCACAGTTTATTCCACCAGATTGTTAACACACATGTTTATTCATGCTGATGTTAAAATCCAACATTATTTCTTGCTTGGTTGATCAAAATTCTGATGGCCACGCTCACAAAGCCACTTTAATGTTGTCATTAGTTATGCTTCTCTGGTGGCTAAAGGATGGATCCCTAAGTCGCAGGATCCAATAAGGTTGCATATGAATGGTTGGAGGAGATAAACTACATCATATAAACGAAAGAAAGACTCATTCACTGATGGAAGACGGGAGGAAAAGTCTGTTAATTAAAAATATGAAAATGAACAAAATCTCTGACACAGTTTTGGGCCCATCTGAACAGCTACAGTAATTCTCTCTCCACCTTATATGAACATCATTTAATTAACAGTGGCCCAAACCAATTTCTGATTATTTTTTTGAGCAGGATCTGTATTTTACAAAAAGGATATTTTTGCATTCATATGAATAACAGACAGTTGGTTAATGTTACATGAAAATTGCCCCAGATATATTTATTTTTGTTGGTTTTCCTAAAATATGGTCTTATTTACAGGTTGCCTGAAGTAAAATGACATTGAAGTCACTTGTTTGACTCTGATGCTCTGTGACAAATGGGAGTTGACCTGTGGGTATAAGGTCAACTGTGATTTAAAAGTAGAAACTAACGCTTTAGAAACACTATGTTGCTATCATTTTATGTTAATATGAATTGAAAAAGGCCAAAACATATAGTTTTCACAAGTCCATCTAGCAGGCACAAAGCTGCTACTCATTCGGTGGCTGTAATAACCTTTAGCTGCTAGCATAATCAAAACAGGAAACGGCTGGAATTATTTACAGTTTTGTTTGCCAAAACAAAGCATAACAGGGTCCATATAAAATGTTAATAATGCTTGGGAGGGCCGTTTTTTTATTAAATAAAACATAAGATCCAGCCTATTTCCCCACCTCAACAACTTCCAATCAGTCCCACTTGCATAGAACAGTTAATGTTATTAGTTACACCTGTGCTTTTTCTACTACGTCAAGTCAAAATGTCTGCCGTTAAAAAAAAAGAGCTGTTTTTAGAAGAACTGCAAAGCTCTTGTGAACCAGCCGCCACAACACACATGAATGAACCTCACGAGCTTCTGAACAGCATCAGTAAGTTACTCTGTCAGAGAGGACTTTAAAAGCAGCCAGAGATTAAACTTAGATTTATTCTTACTTTTAATAAGTACAGTATATTACCCCGCTGCCGGGGGCTAAAACTGCAAACGGAATAAAATGGACCTACTTCATTGTTGTGCCGTGGTATAAAATGATCAGTTGCTATTGATCAATAGTTTAGACAAGTGCCAGATTATTGACAGGAAGACAAAATATGTTAGGCCGGTTATGTTTGAGAAATCCCCCCATACACTCAATCACTGGAACAGAAATTGCTCCATGGTATATAATAACGCAGCTATGTTTCTTTCCCCCCTCTGCAGATCAATGCTAATTGAGGTCCTACATGATGAATGTAGTCTGAAACGTTTTTAACCCGCTGAATGCTGAGCAGCAACAAGGGCGGGCCACTGTTGGGCCACTGAACATGAAGATGTTATTCATACAAACTAACATACAGATAAGATAGTTAGTTTTCTATTTCAGTGGGTGTCTTACAGTACATTTTAATTCCCCTTCCTCATATTGTGATACAAGATTCATATCTATTGAGCATCATTTGTTATTTTGAGGAGGAAACGTCACGTTAACCAGACTCTTCCCGCTTTAATTCTTGCTTAAAATGTGCTACATTTTGGTAAACATGGGTTTCTATTGCATGATATGCGGCGTGAGTCGCTTCACGGATTGAAATTTCAAGATTTACCTTACAACTAATGAAACCATGATGTGGCCTCGGAGCCACAGCGGTACAATATGATGATCAGCACAGCTAACAGAAGGATGCTGGTCGATCCCTGAAGCCCTCCAAACACAACTCTCTGTTGGTGCACATTCAGCTGTGTGGACAGCACGCAGCAGATGGGGTAAACCGTGCCATCAAGTGGAAAATAGACCTGTTGTGTTGTGACAGAGGCAAGTTACAATATAGTCTGCCAATCGGACCACCAGAGGAAAGTGTAAGAGGGATTTTTAACACGTAGCAACAAGGGGAAGCATTAACTCTTACTGTGCATTCGCTGCATCAAGTGTTAACGTCATGAAGCTGCTTATTTTCACAATCTGCCCAACGAGTCAGACATTAGATTAAATCTTAGAGAAAAAGGTTCCTGGCCTTTTTTTTTTTTTTTTTTATATATACACCTGACACTGACATATTTAACATTGGAGACTATCCCTGTTCCTGAATGGGCTGTAGTTTGGACGTCATGCAGCCTCTCAAACAGCAGAATTAAAACAGACACATATCCTGACTCACTGCTGCCACCTTGTGTCACTCTGAGTCCCAACATATCTGTGCATTGAAGAGGTGAACCCCATCTTAAACTTCACCGCTGCAATGCTTTGACAGTACCCTCTTACGCTTGACAATCAAGCGAGTAGGAATTAAAGGAATCCTGTTATTCATGCCAGGTTACAGATACGGATACAAATCATTCTAATTTTCATTGATTAAGAAGCTGAAATAAAAAGGAGACCTGTGTCATTATTGTTTATCATTTTTATATATCAAATTTGTCAAGAACACATGGGAAAAAATTACTTTGCACCCCAATTTACCTCAAACCTTGTTAAATTTACTTGAAGATTTTTTTTCTGTCTTCAAGCTCCATATTCAACACTTGTTTGGACAAAGTGGCATCCACCAATCCACATTAAACAAAGAGTCTTGTTCAATGTCGTTATAAAAGTCAGTGAGATTTTTGCTATTAGTTACATTAATTCAGTAATGGGGGTCGATTTCTTTTTTTTTTTTTTTTGCACCACAGAAATCTCTGGCCTAATGTTACTTATATAAAAAATATTTTTAAATTAAAAAAATTGAAAAAGAAGAGAGCACTGGTATCGGATGGGTACTTTTAGATTGAAGTATTGGAATCGGCATTAGGAGAAAAAGTGTGATTGCACATCCTAATGTTACATCACAGCAGATTTATAAAGTGGAAAAGTGACAACAATAATTTCAGATGGTATTTTGCAATTTATTATTTCTTATGTATAGAATTCATATACCGTACTACTGGGCAACAGCATTTCAGTACAGGATTCTTTTTTTTTTTTTTAAATCATGTCAAGGGTTTAATGGAAACAGTCATAATAACTTCCTATTTCAAACAAATACTACACTATACAAATATGCAATATGAATGAAAGGATAGCTTCAACAACGTCACAAGAAAATTTCTAAACATTTTCCCACTAATCTCTGGTGGCTTCTAGCCATGTAGATAGTTTTGATGTGACTGAGCTTTCATTTGAAAGCAGTTAAAAACTGTAGACCATGAGGACGGTGGAATATTCTGAGGAGCCAGGACTTTGTTTCTGGAAGACAAACGGTCAGCACCACCAACTAAATTGCATTCACCTTCATTGTATTGTAGCGGCAGCAGAAGTCTCAGTAGTGAAGATAATGAAATCCTGGACACATAAAAAACGAAAGTGAGAAAAACATTTTGCTCAATTTGGGTGATTTGATCCTTTTAAAATGGCACATACATGCAAAATGAAATGTTTAATTAAACTCAAACATTATTTTTAATGTTTCTAAATGAAACATAAGATAAGATGTTTTTTTTAAAATGACATATGCACAAAGTAAACAATGTAATTGTTTTGTTTTTTTAAAACAATAAAACAGTACACTCTAGTTTGAACTTCTTTTCTATAAAGCCATATTATTACTACAACACACAATGATTAACTAATAGTGCAGTGACATCTTTTAGACATGAGGCAGCAATTCTTAAAACTACATGGCTTTCTTCACTCATTTTTAGGACGTAAACGTTATTTTCATCTTTGATCCCATTCCAGTGAGTTTTTTTGCCCACATTATTTTTAAACTTGAGTGTAAAACATCCAGGTCTTCTTGGATTGTCTTGACATTTCCTAGAGCCACTCACGTGCACATGTGATGCAGCTGAGAGTGACTGCTTTGATGAGGAAACCTGTAACAAAGGAAAGTAAAAGTTGATTACAAATGATTGTCACCACCTTCATCTGCTGCAAATAGACCAAATTCATTTGGGTTGAGTTTTGAATATAAACACGTCAGAAGCTCACATATGCTGCTCTTGTTGCCTACCTGTGTGCACTTGACAGATAGATAGCCTTCTGGCTATATCTGGAGATTGATAAAGGGAGCAAAACCCAGCACATCCTGAAGAAGCACCAGAGCCCTCTGTAAAGGCGGCTCAACATCTATCACTACATTGCGCTTGCGTAGAGGATCCAGGCTCGACTCTGTCACATTGTGGCAGTGATTCACCTTCAGGGACTGCAGCTTCGGGCAGTACTCTGCGAGAGTCCTGTGAGCACAGCATGCAGAGGATATTATGGATGGGCGCACCAGTGAGATGGTGCATGTAAAAGTGTGGGCAGGGGTGACACAAACTTAGCTGGATTACACTTTAAAATAAGATGCGACATACCTGATGGACTGGTTCCTGACCCGCAGGCAACCTGTCAGGTCCAGCTGCTCCAGGCCCCTGCAGTTTTTGGCCACCTCCTCCACCGACTCATCAGCGACGTTGGCGTTGACTGCCAAAGATAGAGACCTCAACTTCAAACACTTCTTGGCCAGGTAGCAGATGGCGTCGTCCTTGAGCTGGCGGCAGGCGGTGAGGTCGATCGACTGCAGCCCCCCGCAGTGGTCCGCCAGGCTGCGCAGGGACAGGCTGTCCACCCACTCGCAGTGCGCCAGGCCGAGGTGCTGGAGGTGCATGCAGCTCAAGGACACCGCCACCAGGGAGTGGCGGGTGAGCCAAGCACACCCGCTCATGTCCACTCTCTGCAGGTGCTGGTTCTGGCCGATAACTGGCAGCAGCTCCTTGTCCGTCACCCAGTCTGAACAGCTCTGAAGATGCAGGCTGTGGAGAACTTTGTTGTCCTTCAACATGGAGCAAAACGCTTCCTTGGAAATGGATGGTCCAATCTGAGGAGATCACAACAGAGCAGATAGCAGACTTCCATCACCATACATCTCAACATATATATACATTTACTGGCCATTCAAACTCTCACTTGTCAGGACTTACCAATGACAGATCAAAAGTCCTGCAGTTGGCTAGATATACCTGGATGAGGCTGTGGAACTGCTTGCTCACCCTCTGCAGGCTGACGAGGTGTTGCAGTGGCAAATGGCATAAAATATGTGGAACCAGGACATCCTCCCAGGGCAAGTCCAGAAGATGGCATCTGCTGAAGAAATGCATTGTTTTACTGCTGAACTTTGACACTGCATTCAAAGCTCAAAGCTCAAAGCAATCAGACACACTACATGTCAAGATACATCTTAGGAAGCAAGAATAAAGACAGTAAATATTGTATGGTGACAAAGAATGTCATATCAGCCTTGTCACGGTGATGTATATACATATAATTCAAGTTAGTGGCCATAAATGAGTAGGTTACAGTTACATCCTCCAGTGACTTGGTTGTTGTTGCTCCGCTGTTAGCTGAGGAGCTAGCCTGCCGGGGCCACTAAACCAGCTGCTTTTAAAACACAAAACTCCAGTTTTCAAAGGGACTCACGTAAGCATCTTGGCCTCTTCATCCATTCTGACTCGACTGTGCTATTCGGAATTTTTAAGGACGCGTTGCTCTTCACATAGGTGCCAAAATAACGTATTTTCCTTTAGCATCTTGCAACCGTTTAAGGTGTAACCCAAACCCAATGCTGCATTCAGGGACTATCAGAATACTTTAAATCAAGATCGGAATGGCACATTAACTCTCCAAAAACGTAATACATGCTGCCAAATTTGGCATTAAGGGAAGTAAAAAGCCAAGAATTCGTGGTAAAAGTGATGAACCCACAAATATGTATTATTATTGTTACCTTGTATGCTGATATCCCCATTTAATCTTTACAAAATTGCCCAATTATGCACCACTGGACTTTTTAACCATAAAACAACAGCTAGTCAACCACCACCCTTTTATTCAGTACATTTATTATCTTTACAATCAAAACTATGCTTCTTAAATATCAGAGAAGTGGTGTTTAGGTGACTTAGGTCTAATATAATTATGGACTTACACGTTTACGAGAAATATGAATGCAGCTTTTTTAATTTTCCGGGTTTACGTAAATGATCATGCTAAATCAATTTACATATTTGCTTTACGATTATAAAATAACTGAAATGGTTTATCGATACCTGATATACTCCTATAATCATGCAGTTGCCCGTATTTTTTTGGTTTAATGTTGATTTTTTAAAACTCCTTTATTTACAATACAAAAACAATAGTTGTGCATGAATCAAATTAACTAGTTACAAATATCTTATCTTACTGTTGTAAATATATAAGTAAATATAAATCTGTACAAAATAATGTGCCTATTGTTCTGTGCAGTAACTTTAGACTTTGATTTCAGACTATGTAACAAAATATACATTCTTGAATGTTATTCTTAACGTTAAACTTCTTTCTGAAAGTGTGATTTCTAAAGAGGAAAGGATGCAACCCAAATTAGCGTGACCCATATATGTTTATTTTGAATCTTTAATTTTCAAAGCCAATTATCTGTCACCACATTAGCAGCCCATTTTCCTGGAACACGTGTGCTGAACAAATGACCATCCTGCCAGCTCACCTCTGCCCAGGAGCACAATGAAGTCAGTCATGCTGAACAATTGCTGACCCATGAGTTATGTTTCAGTGAATGAGATGAGCCAACAGGATAGCCGAGTGAATACTCACTCTTGACTGACTACAATCCCATATACAAGCTAAAGTACAAGCATGGCGTATAAATCAATCTATGATTTCTCTGTTGAGACCCTGGATGGACAGCCGGTTCCGCTCAGTAACTACAGGGGTAAAGTGCTTCTCATCATCAACGTTGCCACCTTCTGAGGGTCAACAATAGAGGAGGTAATATTCGACAAAGAGCACTGATTGATTGCAGTCAGATCACATTATCTCATAACACATCTCATGTGCGGTCATTTTTTATTAAAGCCATCTGATTTTGTGTCCTGTTTCCTCAGTACCACCGACTGAATGCACTGATGGAAATGTTTGGCGACCTCAACTTCACTGTCTTAGGATTCCCCAGCAACCAATTCGGTCTCCAGTCACCTGGTGGGTACACGGATGCTTTTGAAATGTGACAGAGATAACATATTATTTACCTGGTGTGCCAGAGGAATACTGTACTTGACATAAGTAACTGTGTAGATTTACTCAAGTACTGTGCTTAAGAACAATTTTGAGGTACCTGTACGTTAAGGATTTATAATTCATGCTATTTCATACTTCTACTCTGTTATATTTCAGAGAGAGAAATGTTGTACGCTTCACACCACTACATTTAATTTACAGCTATATTCCACTAGATTGTACGTTAAAAACATATGACAACCTTATAAAGTCCAATACATTGTTAAAGATGACTATGATGATTTCAAAACCCTTTGGGTTGATGACTCCTTACGAAAAAGCAATGCCTGGTTGGGGCCCATTGTCACATTTCAGATGTCAAAGAGTGATTTCCTCTTACCTCATTTATAATCTTATGACCCCTCCAACTTATTGTGTGACCCTTTGGAGGGTCCTGACACCTAAGAACCACTGAACTAAACTACCCAACTGTAAATAAAGTTAAAACTAGCTCCACATAGACCAGCAAATGCTCCTTATCAGTCACAGAGGAATGTGTTATTCTGCAGAATAAGTACTTTAACTTTTTGTACTTTTGGTACATTTTGCTGCTGATACTTCTTTGAAGAAGGATTTTGAATGCTGGACTTTTACTTGTAATGGAGGATTTTTACATGTATCAGTACTTTTACTTAATTAAAGGATCTGAATACTTCTCCACTACTGACCTCCATACATAATTGGTTTGTCTGATGTTCATGCTATGTGGTAAACATTTGACATGTTATTTTGAAGTATGAATACACACAGGTTTTCCTGAAGCACTAGTTGTCAACTCATCAGTAATAAAATATTGTACTTATATCTTTTCAGAGGGGAATCATGAAACCCTCAACATTCTTAAGTATGTGAGACCTGGTGGTGGGTTTGTGCCAAAGTTTCCTGTCTTTGGGAAGGTTGAGGTGAATGGATTGAATGAAGAGCCTCTTTTCACCTATCTAAAGGTAGTGTTCTTTTTTTTACAAAGTATGTGAATGTATAAGATTACTTAATGATTTGTTTTAGTTATAGAGTATATTTTTACTGTCACAGGAATTGTTGCCATTTGTGAATCCTGTTATTGGAGATATGAAGAAATTCTACTGGTCCCCAATCAATGTCAATGACATACGGTGGAATTTTGAGAAGTTCCTTATTACGGCAGATGGCATGCCCTTCAAAAGGTGAAGTTATACATTATAGACCGCAAGTTAGAAACCAGATCAGCCCTTCATTAGGTCATACATAATAGTGGCTCTAATGTTTTCCCTTTACTGCAGGTATGAACTTCATTGCCCCATTGAGAATGTGGAGAAGGACATAGCAGATCTTCTCTGACGGATTTTCTTCAATTTGTCAGCGGTGGCAGAGTGACGATCCCCCAGTCAATGCACTCGTGCACCTGAGCTGGATCTGATGGGAAGAGGAACAGGCCTCGGGGCTTCAGTGTATTCACTCTGAGAACGAGTTCCCTTTAGCTACTGGAGGAGTTTGCATGTCACTGTCACATTTACTCTAATATGATGGTGTCTGCCAGTCAAACATAAATATAATTGAATAAAAACACTTTAAAAGACTCTTTCTAGTCGTTGCTTTTGTTGTCACTCCCATTATTGCCTTTGTTAATAGGTTGAAAGGCTCACACAGCAGTTACATTTGTGAATTTATATGTTTCGTATGGAATGGTCCTTACGCCGACCCTTACTTCAGATCTTGCGCATGCGTACTTCCTATTCTGTCGGACAGCAGCAGCCAGTAAACATGGCTGGGATAGGTTTCCGAAGGTGGGCCCAGGCTCTCGCTAAAGGGAAAGGTCCTGGCCTTTCAGCCCTTCTGTCGGGATGTAGAGCAGGTCAGTAATGTTACAGCTTTCGTTCATGTCATCTGATACATTTCTGTTCATATACTTGTCAGAGTTTGACGTTTAAAGCCTCGAATGAACGTAACCTTGACAAGCTAACGTGCTAGCTGAGCAGCTAGCGCTGTTTTGAATGAGTGTGAAGCCCCTTATACATCCACTGGGTGAAGGCGGACAGAATAACATTTGTATTTACTTCATCCTTATTTGCTTTCGTGTTTTAGAACTTCGGAATTGTTTCTTCAAATGCGATTGTTTGTGTGTCAGCCTCTGGTACGTCAAAGGGGAGTCTACCTGGTCCATACCCGACGTCCCCCGAGGAGAAAGCTGCAGCAGCAAAGAAGTACAACATGAGGGTTGAGGACTATGAGCCATATCCCGACAACGGCGAGGGGTGAGCTTCATTTATTTTAAAAACCCCGTCATTCGTAGTAGTTTAAACCGCCCTTGGTCTCTCTGCTGTTATGAAAAGTAATATTCAGCTCATGTATTGTTATGCTTTCCTGAAACATCACATGAATCTCCAGTAATAAAGTCAGTATATGTTAAGTGTTTAACTTACTGTCATCGTTGTGTCTTTGTAGCTTTGGTGATTATCCGAAGTTACCTGATAGATCTCAGCACGAGAGAGACCCCTGGTACCAGTGGGACCACCCTGACCTGAGAAGGAACTGGGGAGAGCCGGTAAGATAATGATGACGACTTGCTGTGACACCAGGGGCAGATGTGCAATCCATATATAGTAACAACACATTGCATTGCATGGGCTGGTTCCACCTAATTTAAAACATGATTTTCAACATGAAAGCATGTTATTTTTGCTCATTCTGGTACGTTTTGCTTATCAAAACTAACACCATACTTGTGACCCATGAATGAGCCCCCATATGCGATCTGCATGTGATCAGGGCTCTCAAATTGCTTCTGTAAAATGAGCCCCAGAAATGCCAAATATGTTTGCTGTAATTTGGAAACAATGTCCCACCCTGTACTTTGGTACCTTGGTACCAATTGTTTTAAAAATTTGAAGGGAAGTTTTAAGATATCCCTATCAATAATATTCAATGTTATGTATATTTATGTTGTATTGCTACTGTAATAAAGAGACATCGCACATACTTAATATTGTACATTTTGTGAAGATTGTGCATTCATAATTTTGTCTAGAATGAGCGGATGCACCATTGTAGCTTCAGATTTTGACAGTTGTATAGATAACAACATAAAAAAACATTACTTAAGTGCACAGTATATCATTCCTCTTTTATAGATGCAATTGTTTTTGGATATTTAGACAGTATTCAGATCCACTCAAGACAGTGCCTCTGTACAATCATAAGTTCACTTAGATGACAACATGAATGGTTATTACAGTATAAGAATCACCATTAATCAGTGATTGTTTTCTGTCTTTAGATGCACTGGAATTTTGACATGTTCATCAGGAACCGTGTGGATACATCTCCCAGTCCTGTGGATTGGCCCACAATGTGCAAACAACTGTTTGGTTTCATCGGGTTCATGCTGTTTATGTTCTACGTTGGGCAGAAATTTCCATCTTATCAACCTGTTGTAAGTACAGACCAATGCTTGGGTTTATTTATTTGTACTACATTTTATTTTAAAGGGATGTGAAATGACCTGATTAATAATCAATTAATCCATAGTTTTAAAAGCGACAAGATTCTTGACTCACACCACTCTGGTGTAATCAATTATTTGTTTTTCACTTCTTTATATCACCTAATCACTACTGATGTTGGATAAATCAACTTACTTTGAAATAAACATCTTAGACAACTTTAAGAAGACAGCAAAATAACAAGTTGTAAACCTAAGTAATGCACCTTGTGTTCCAAATCGCATACGTTTTCTTTCTACTTTTGGTACATACTGCAGCTGCCCTTACAAAGTATGTACTGTTGCATGCCTTATGCATTCAATTGGTACATACTGTTTAGTCATAACATTGCACCTTTATCTTTGACCCTTTGCTCATATATCCACTGCGCAGAGGATTGTAGGTCAGAATAAACAGAAAAGCACACTGACCGAATGCAGTAGGACATCCTGGTATTTTTGGCATACTGCATTTGACATACTATGTACTGGGACATACTAAAGCTTGTTCTGGCATACCAAATAGTATGGTAGTAATGGTATTAGATTGCACAGCTATTGTTTATTACACTAAATGTTGCTATAATAAATAACTCTGACTTGTTTATATGAATTGAATTCATTTACTCATTCCTGGCCTTCTCCATTATCAGTTTTGCAAGACTATTGTAATGTTATATACAAATACTTAAGTATATGTATAGCATTTTCTGAGTATTTTAATGTAATTTCTCTTTAGTGCTGTGCCACCTCTAATTTAGATGATTTTTGATTGTGTTCTGTTTTTAATAACATGCACATTTTCAATAAAAGCATTTGTCTCTCTTCCAGGCGCCAAAACAGTATCCCTATAACAACCTGTACCTGGAGAAAGGAGGAGATCCTGAAAAACAACCAGAGGAAGTCAAAAATTACAAAATCTAATGACTACAATCTGACTCTACTTGTGTATATATATTTCAGTCAAAAATAAAGACTTGTATTAAGCTACATTCCTCAATGTGTTGCTGTTGTTTTGTGTATAGAAAGACTGTCAACCTGCCAAAGAGTTCACAACTTAAAGGATTTGAATTTTGACTGACGAGTCACTAAGAACATGTTCACAAATCTGTGATACGTCGTTTTAATCCAAGCTACATACAATTTACACATAGTTTGTTGGGTCAATGGTAGCATCGGGGTTACCTTAGGCCACGACCATATGAGACATGTCCGTGTCGGCCACCGTAGCTCAGTGACAACACGGCAAAGTACTTTGAGCGAAATCCGCCCGCGGCTAAGCTGCTAGCTTGTGCTGAGAAGTAGCTCTCTGGGTTGTTGCGGATGCGGACAGTCGGGCTGAGATAAAGACAGTTGATGTGAGTTACTCTTAAAGCCATGTGTGTATTTTCTTTGCTGGGCCTGATACACAGCGTTTCTGTTGAAGTATGGGAGCAAAGGGTGGTGGCTGTACAATTGATT
Source organism: Ophiodon elongatus (assembly GCA_016806645.1). Taxonomy (NCBI): domain Eukaryota; kingdom Metazoa; phylum Chordata; class Actinopteri; order Perciformes; family Hexagrammidae; genus Ophiodon; species Ophiodon elongatus. The sequence goes on from JACSYO010001669.1 coordinate 3,720,576, forward strand.
GCTAGCTAGGAGCAGCATCGGTTCCGGTTATTCACTGGAGCTGACGTTACCGTTAGCCTGTACGACTTCGTATATAGTGGCATGAATAAGACATTAACTCATCCCTTTACTACAGTGATAGGTAGGTAATGTCGGCGAGCAGATATTCTGTGTTCAATGTTTTCAACCGTAGTTGTACGAGACGTGTTTGGAGCCGCAATTGCGAAATGCTAACATTAAGTAGCTATCTACCTGGTGACACGCATTAGGTTAGTTTAATTAATTTCTAAGTGGCGTGGCGACAATTTAACGTCGATAAAATCCCCGGTTACTACTGTGACTTCACCAGGATATAGTCGACCTGTACCGTGGGTGTGTTAAACGTGTTGTAACACCAATGGATGGTATCTGTAAGTTGACGTTAGCCAGCAGTTTCAGGGAATAGTCGGAGACAACCTGTCAGGGTGCCACCTTGTTGGCGCTAAGTCAAAAGGCAGGCGTATTTTAGCTGCGAATGCAGGTTTGTACGGTGCTTAACGGTGTATTGTTAACCCCCACCAATTGTTAAGCAAAGACATGTGTTATCTTTGACGTAGTGTAGTCTGTCCAGGACTTGAGACTCGTTGAGGAATATGAGGCTGAAGGAGATCCAGAGGACTGCCCACCAAGCGTGGAGCCCCGCCGAGCACCACCCTATCCACCTGGCCTTGGGAACATCAGCACAGCAGCTGGATGCCTCTTTCAACACTACAGCTGCCCTGGAGATATTTGAGGTGGATTTCTCAGATCCATCCCTGGACATGCAGCTCAAAGGGTCATTACCCACCTCAAACAGGTAAATTATAGAGGTGATGCACGAATAAAATACACCATACTACCCTCTGTCTGTCTCAGCCACTCTAGAGAAGTGATGTGGCTTATTCCTTTGAGACAGTACTCTGTCAACTGCTTTATTGTGGTACAGTTTTACCACTAGCCACATATATTTACTGTCACAGAAGTAGGGCCTGTATACATTTGGAAGTTCCAGTATTCAGGTAGTATCAGTTTTAATTTCGTATCCTGAATACGCTAAACATCTTTAGGGGGTATCCTATATCAACAAGCAGATTCAACGCACACTTCACCCCATCAGATCTGGCATTGGAGAAAGTGTGTTTCTAATAGAGCTAATGTTTGCTTCATGTGAAGAATTTACGTTGAATAATTATCTTGACACAAGCCAATCAATCTTGTATCACTTTTAAAAGCATATCTAGTGTTCACTTCAAACAATTTGGGCAAGATTTGAAATAATTCATGGCTCATTCCAAATTCAAACACTAAATACATGTTATATTCTCTCTTTTTTTAATACATTATGGGTTATTTTGGTTATTTTTGTCTAAAGACAGTGTTAGACAGTTAAACACATAATTATACAGAGGACTGCTCACCTAAACACCAAGTGCACTTCAGTATGCCATTTGTAACAAATAACTCACTTTACTTTTCATATTCCAAAGGTTGCACAGTATTGTATGGCTGAATTTTGGAATGGGAGCCGATGGTACTGGCGGGAGACTGGTTGGCGGCAGTGAAAATGGCACATTAACTGTATATAACCCGGAGGTCATAATGAGCTCCGGTGCAGAGGCAGTAGTGGGGCAGTCTGACAAACACACAGGACCCGTCCGAGCACTTGATTTCAACCCTTTTCAGGTAAACGTCTTCAAGAGAACTCTTTTGTGTCCTTAGAGACAGTTTATACTGAAGGACTTCACTTTCCTGGTGCTGCTCTACACGTTATCGATCGTTCTCAATTTTTCCTCTCCCAGAGTAATCTCCTTGCTTCAGGAGCAAACGATTCAGAGATATATATCTGGGATCTGAACAACTTTAACAGTCCAATGACGCCAGGAGCAAAGACGCAGGTGGGTGTGTGATTTGAGATGTCGTGAGTTTGGTGAAGTTCACACATGTCTGTTGTGAGAGATGACTTGACTTCTTGTGTTGATCCTGCCCGTATACTAGTTAATACTAAAAGCCACAAGAAGGTTTGTTTGTGGTTTCCATTTCACGTGTCGTGTTGTTTATCTTCCCTTAGACAGTGAGGTTAATGATGCCCTGTCACATGGACATTTTCCTTATGAAATGAACATGTTCCTAGCAAGCCATTCATCAATTTCATAAAAAGTCCGGTTTGTTTTGACAGTAACAGCCTTTGTCTCTTTTTTCAGCCTGCTGAAGACATCAGTGTTGTGTCCTGGAACAGGCAGGTTCAGCACATCCTGGCCTCGGCCAGCCCCAGTGGGAAAGCAGTCGTGTGGGATCTGAGAAAGAACGAGCCCATCATCAAGATCAGTGACCACAGCAACAGGGTTTGTGGCTTTAATACAAATTACATTACGTCCCAAGTTATCTTCTGCCAAAAACACTGTAAGTTTATTATGAATCAATCAATAATCTGCCACAACATTTTCACATGATTGAACCTTTTGTAAAGCGGTTATTCTCAGGCTGTGTCTGCTCGTACACAACGGGCCACTGTACCGCAATCAATGTAGAGTCGGACCGTTGGTCAGTCAAATTACAGAAAAACAAAGGCAGACAGACTGGCTTTACATGGTCATCACTAAGCTACCTCATGCATCACTAATGCCCTCTAACTTCTGTTTAGATTACAAACACATAGCACATAAAAAATGTATGAGTATACAATATATAGTATCATAAGTACTCATATCATTGAAAATTAATTATCAATGGTTTGTTTAAACAGATGCTCAGCATTATTACTGAAGTTTCCTCAATACACCTTTACGTGTGAAAATGAGAAATGTATTATTCACACCTGCTGTCCTCTTGCAGAGCAACCTCCCCACACTAAACTCCTATTAATGCTTTCATGTCGAGTCGCCGATTTAACCTGTAACACTCAGTGTTTACAGCTATCTATTTTTTGAAAACCTCAGGTTTCTCAACTGAGAGTCAAATCATAAATGCTTCGGGGGCAGCATTTATTTAGCGAATATTTTTCAGCTTTGCAGCGTTTCCCGGTTGCACAAAATCAAAACAATTATTTTGCACCCTGTAGAAAGTCTCTTATCATCCTAAAGCTCATCTGTTGTGTGGTTTCAGATGCACTGTTCAGGAATGCTCTGGCACCCTGATGTGGCCACCCAGTTGGTGCTGGCCTCTGAAGATGACCGAATGCCAGTCATCCAGATGTGGGACCTCCGTTTTGCCACTTCGCCCCTTAAAGTCTTTGAGAACCACACAAGGTGAGGCTCGAACAGTTTGTGTTCATTTCAGATGTTCTTGTCATGTCGCAGAATATACTGTATATACTTTCTGTTGGTGTTTCCTTACAGGGGGATTCTGTCTATATCCTGGAGCCAGGCTGACTCTGAGCTCCTACTGAGTAGTGCTAAAGACAACAGGATCCTCTGCTGGAATCCAAACACTGGAGAGGTATACAACATTAACTGCTGCTTCTCTGTTATGCCTGAATTGCCATGCCTCATTATCATGACTTAGTGACAATGATGTGGATTCTCTCGTGTCATTTCATTAATTTCAGGTCATCTATGAGCTTCCAACGACAAACCAGTGGTGTTTCGATGTCCAGTGGTGCCCCAGGAATCCAGCCCTCCTTTCAGCCGCGTCATTTGATGGCAGAATCACGGTCTACTCTGTCATGGGAGGGAGCTTGAAGGCTCAGCAGCAAAGCACAGCTGATAAGGTGGTTGCTGTTCTTAATGTCATATATTTAATCCCAAAGGCTATGTCTTGTGCTGCCTTGTTTGTCCACAAGATGGCGCAGGTGTCAAGGGATTGACTAATGAACAACAATATAACATTGAATTTGAAAGATAGTTAAATAAGCTGATTATTTTTTCAATTTAGTGATTAATCATTTGGTCTAAAAAAATATATTTTTTAGTACATCCAACAGTCCAAAACCCCCAAACTCTCAATTGTTCTAATCATACAAAGCTAAGAACCAGCAGATGTTTACATTCTACATGAAGCTAAAATCAGTGAAAGTTTAGAATTTTGCTTAATCAATTCTCAAAATAGTTGCTGATGGATTTTCTGTCACTCGACTAATTGTTTCAGCTCTACCCCAAAGAGTTGTGCTTGTTTTTAACTTTAAACATTTTATTTAACAGATATCCTCATCATTTGATTCAATGGATCCCTTTGGGACAGGACAGGTGCTCCCCGCCCTGCAAGCTCCTCAGCCTGCAGTGCAGGACACCATAGTTTCCCCTCTGAAGAAGCCACCTAAGTGGGTGCGCAGGCCTGTGGGCGCTTCCTTTGCTGTAAGTGCAACATTAAAACGTTTTATAAGCAGGTTGATGGAAAAGGTGTTTTTTGACTCATCTGGTGTTGTGTTTTTATTTATTTTTTCCCCCAGTTCGGTGGAAAGCTGATAACCTTTGAGAATCCCAAGCTGCCTCCAGTGCAGAGCCCCCAGCCTGTCCCCAGACAAGTGTTTATGAGCCAGGTTACCACGGAGACGGAGTTCCTCCAGCGCTCCAGGGAGCTGCAGGCAGCGCTGCAGTCGGGCTCCTTCAACAACTACTGCCAGGCCAAGATTCAGAGCGCCAAGTCAGACGCTGAGCAGGACATATGGAAGTTCCTTCTGGTGGGCCCTTACGTCCTCTTGACATTGAGACGGTCAGTGTAGTGTCATTTTATTTTTAATTAATTCACTTTCTCTGTTTGCAGGTGAACTTTGAGGATGAAGCCCGTGTGAAATTCCTCAGACTTTTGGGTTTTAGCAAAGATGACCTGGAGAAAAAGGTATTCTTCCATCCGATTTATAACTGTAGCCATTAGCTGCCATCTGTCATATATATATATATATATATATATATATATATATATATAAAAACATGTTACCGTGACTCATATCCTGTTAGCTGTAAAAAATATTATGTTTATTCAGATTTCAAAATGCCTGGGGAAGAGTTTTCAGCATAATGGACATGGAGTGGATGCCAAAGATCTGGCAGAAAAGATGCAGCGGCTCTCCACTGAGGTCAGCAAGTCTGCACACAAAATGTTTATATTCAAATGATTTTTTGTTTGTTATTTGCATACCAAGTTTGCAGCACTTGTTTACTGTAAAATATCCTTTGTTGTATTTCCAGAGGTCTGATGTGGCAACTGCTGTAGGTGATTCCAGGACTTCTGGTTCTGTTTCCCCGGCAGACTTCTTTACTCAGTCTCCAAAGGAAAACTCCAATTTCCAGATCCCCGTATCATGTGGTAAATCCCTCATCTGCACACACATTCAATGATGTGATGAAAACAAACGTTATCTTCGTTTAAATCGTTTTTCATTGCTTGTCATGATTGGAAAAGTAACTGACCGTGTCGTTCTTTTGAAGACACCGATGGTTTGATAAGCCAGTCGCTGCTGGTTGGTAACTTTGAGGGAGCTGTGGATTTGTGTCTTAACGACGGCCGTTACGCTGAAGCCATCCTCTTGTCCATCAGTGGAGGGGAGGAGCTGCTCAAGAAAACTCAGCAAAAATACCTAAGCATTCAAAAGAACAGCATTTCAATGGTAAGCGTTCGTTTGATTAATTCTGTTTCAGTTTGTGCAATCGCGGGAAGAACCTTTAATGTAATGTGTCTGTCTCAACTGTAGCTCATATCATCAGTGGTGACCCAGAACTGGAGAGACATAGTGCAAAGCTGCGAGTTAGACAACTGGAAGGAGGCTCTCGCTGCTCTGCTGACTTACGCTCACCCTGAAGATTTTGCCCGTCTGTGCGGTGAGTTGCTCACGAGTGTGGCTCCACGTAGGTCATGCTGCGGCTTGCCTTGCTTCCAGGCAAACTGTACCGTCTCAGGAATACTTGCTTTACTTGCTGAATAACATTTCTCTTTTGTGTTCAGCCTCCCTTCTCTAATTTCAGCCTTCCTTCTGTCTTTAACATCGTTTAATCCTGCAATTCTTCCTGGTAGATACCCTGGGAGGTCGGTTGGAGCACGAGAGGACGGAGAAGCGCTGCCTGCAGGCCTGTCTGTGCTACATCTGCTCTGGGAACATTGAGAAGCTAGTGGAGTGCTGGGCCTTGCACAGAGACTGCTCCTCCCCTCTTGGTCTAGAGGTGCAATCTTTTGTCTTTGCTTTGCATGAAGAAAATACTGTTTTAACTTTTTTAAATCTTTTGTTAATATAATAAACTGATATAATTATTGATTTATAGTATTTTGCAAAGACATCTTGCATGTCTACCAAAAGAATCCCACTGATATGTGATTAATTAAGAATGGTTGCTTGTTCTGATATGGAAAATTTGAGAATATCTTTTTAAGACCATTTTATGGGCTGCACATAGATTGAACTATTTTAGCCTAAATATAAGAGCATTGAAGGATGTAGCTGTCACGGTGACATGTATGTTTCTTTTTGTCTATCTGTGTATTTTTCAGGATCTGGTTGAGAAAGTAATGATGCTGCGTAAGTCAATCGAACGCCTCCGCAACAGTGAGGTTGAGATCCAGAGCCCCATCCTTGCCGAAAAGCTAACCTGCTATGCCGGCATACTGGCTGCAGAGGGCAGTCTGGCCATTGCCATGACCTACCTGCCTGAGAACTCAGACCAAGTAAGAGGCATAGCAGCAAACACATTTCTAATCCCCAAGACGGGTAAATACCATTGTGCATTGACTCAATTGTGTCTTCCCAGGCTGGGATCACGATGCTAAAAGACAGGCTGTTCCACGCTCAGGAAGAGGCTGCCGTTGGACAGCACCATCCAAACTCCCTCAACAGAGTCAATGTGTCCACAGCCAAGCCCACTCCTGCTGCTCAGACTCCTACATCAAAAGCACAAATTATGGTATACATTTATTAGCAATCAAAAGCATTAAATCATATATTTTGCGAGATTATATTTTCTATGTCATTATTGACATTTGAACTTTTCTTTAAAGCATAGTGTTATTTTTTTCTCCACTTTAGAGTCAGTACCAGCCCGCTGCTCCTTCCCAGGCTGCCCAACAGCAGCCTCCAATGCTGTCGATTTTTACCCCACAAGCTCCAACCAACACCGGGCCTGGTCTGCCGCCTTATTCTAATGTACTGCCGCCCAGTGGGACCCGCCCTGCCTTGAGGCCTTCATACCCTCAACATCCTACTCCGGCTCCAGGTTTGATTTTGTATTCTATTTTTATGTATTTCGTGCAGATTTTCTTTAGGATTAAAAATTCCACCCTGAACAGAGTTCAGTAAATGTAAGTACATTGTGCTGATAATGCCTCTCTTTCACTTGAAGTAAAAATGTGAAAGCGGGACTTTAATTGTGCGGTATTAGTTAGAGGAGGTATTTTGCTGATGGTAACGTTATCAGTGTTTGAAGTTAGTATAAAGTCTTACACCTGGGAAATGCACACTGGTTCGATTCTGCTTCCAGTTCTGCCCACTGTGGACGACATGCTGGAATAAGTCTGCAGAGCCCTGAAGCTCCGCCCCCATTGCTGCACAGAGCGATGTTCGCTTGTTTATTCAAAGTTTATTATTGAACGTGTCAAAATTGCACCTCGTTGGACAAAAGCACTCCCATGGGTAATGCACCCAATACACCCGTTAAGTGTGAAGTAGCTCGGATGAGCGGTTCCGGAGACGTGAAGGACATACAGACAGACAGACTTGCTTCCTTGCTTTATAGTTGGATCTAATGGCACTTGTCCTTTCCCAGGTTTCCTTCCTCATCAGCCATTCCAGCCACAGCCTATGGCCATTGGGGGACCCTCAGGCTTCCCTCCGCCAGGCCCTTCCATGCCAGGTGCTAACTTATCAGGACCTCCGCTACCACCTCCGTCATCGACCCCTGGAGGCCTGCTCGCCATGCACAGCCCCGGGGTGCCACCGACAAGCTTCATGCCGTCTACCTCTTCACCCACGGGCCCTATGCCACCCAGCTCCCAACCCGGCGCCCCAGTTCCCATGTACCAGGGGGGCCACCACAACCAGGGGCCTGCACCCCCCATGGCATCTGGTCCCTATGCCCCTCTCGGATCAGGGTACCCACAGGGAGGCCCGGGAGCCCCTGCTGTAAAGCCCTTCTCGGCCCCAGCTGTTGCTCCTCCTCCTACAGGTAGATCTCAGGTTGCTCAACGTGTAACAGATGTTAGCAGGAATCTGTTGCTGATGGTTATTGTTCAGCTGTCCACCTCATTTGACTTGCAGGATTCTTTCCCTGGCTGAATTCCCAGTGTGACCATCAAGGTGACAATGTTAGGGTTAGCTATGGAATAAGAGTGCAGCGAATTATACACTTGAGTGACCAGAGAAACTCCTGTACGCCACAAAAACACACCTTTGTATTAGATTGCGCTCCATTATACAGGTTTTTGTTTTTCTGGTCACGCAGTGTAGTTTTGGTGGTGTTTGCTTATGCCGCTGTATGCTTGTGGTGACTTCCTTTATTTGTATGGATGTCGGCTTAAAACACAGTAAACAAAACTACATCTTCCAGTCTCAAATCAAGGTACTGTAGGTTATTTAAGTTCCACAGAGTCTGCTCTTTAAGTAATAACATTGTCATCAATGGAGACTTTTTTTTCCCTTTTTTCAGGTTACGGGAAACAGGTAAACATAGTACACTAATGCTTATTACAAAACATATGAAAAAACCTAAGTGCATCTGTTCAAGTACTGTGATCATAACCTGATAATCAGCTCCTTCAGCGAAAGGGAAAGTATTCAATAAGTCTATAAAAGGACTCAAAACAAAGTTCTTGCCGGTTTTACTGACTTTATATCAGAGTTTTTCTGGAGGCAGAAAAGAGAGCACCTCCCTTATACTGTTTATAATGATGGTTCTTTATTTGACTTCCAGTTAAAAAGAATAAGTCTAATCTTGTGAGGATGTGCGACGATTCCTTGGGTGGTTATGAATTATAAAGAGCAAAATATAATTCAGGGATAGTTTTAACGGCTGCGGACTGTCTGATCTAATTGGATAGTTTTCCAGCTTTCAATTCATTTTCATAAAATTTTTGATTTGAAGAATAATTGTTGTTTTTTTGTTTAATGGAGAGTTTGTTGAATTCTGTTCTTGATAGTTTTACCTTTTTTAAAAAGCTCGGGTGTCGAGAAGTTGGCATATGAGCGGTCTAGTGGAAAACATTTTTACATTTTCAATTGATACATACACGTTTGAGCACAAAAATATATTTATGAGATGCTTTTTATTATTCAGCATCAGGATATTGTTACTGTTGAGTGATCATTAGGATGCTGCCTGAACATTTGTCCATATTTGCTGTTTTGTTTCCGCATAAGCTGCTAGAGTCTTTGGCTTAATGACATGTTTTCGCCATGTAGACTAACCTTGACTGCTTGAGTGTGAGCACAAAACAAATGCCACAAGTCACATTTTAAAATCTCACGTCTTCTGATTTAGGACCCCAAGAAGGCTGGAATGACCCACCAGCAGTACGAGGTGGACCCAGAAAGAAGAAGGTATTTGTGTATTCATCACTATCAATATAGTCTTTTTAGGTCAATTTTGTCCGGTGTGTGTATTATTTTCTTTAAAATGTAATTAATTAGAATATGCTTGCAAATGTGTTTCCTTCATTTAGTATTCCAGTCTACAACCAATGCTGTTAGCACAGGTCAAATCAAACTTTTAGTAAATCCCCTTCCTTGCTTTTTTTTTTTTTAGGACAAAAAAAAAATCACACTATAATAATCCTGCTTGGCCTCTTTCATGTTTCAACCATTTTTCTGTTACTTATAGCTTTCTATGTCAAATAGTTTTCATTTCAATAATACAAAAGATGGAGAAAAGACCAGACACAAACCACTCTGTATTTCTATTGAGTTTTTCTCTCTGATTATGTATGTATTATTATTTAATTTTTTAATCCAATCATAATTTTTGTTTTGTTTTTACCTGAGTTACTCTACAATCTTCCCACGTACCCTCTGTTGACAGCAGAATATCCCCTGGGGTACAAGTACCACTGGTTGAGACTCAGTGATCTACGAGGCGTGATATACGTAGTTCAGTGCTGTGTCGTAGTTATGGGCCAGGTTAAATGATGCAACACAACAACAGCTCAGTTCAATAATGTAATGTCCATTCGTAAAGCTGCACTGATGAATATTTGATTAATACCAATGAATTAAATGACTAGACGTAATTTGAAAGGGCAGAGTGACAAACCCTCAGAGAAATAGGATTGTGCTCTCATTAACCTAATTTCCAGCAGCAGAGGGCGGATGTTTTCAGCAAACAAGCTCCGATAAACCTGCGACCTGTTCAACCCCAAAAACCAGATAGACAAAGTCTAGCGAACTAAAGTTGAACATTAGTCAGCTTGTCCTCAAAGTGGCCCAAAACAAAAATACATAAATGATTGATTTCAGTGTTTTGTTGTCCCTGACTGGATGTATCTTCCTGTTGTGTGCTCTCAGCTCCCTGATAACTACACTCCACCAGCCCCAATCACTGCCCCTGTGATGGGATTCCCTGTGGAGGCTCCTCAGCCCCACAACCACGCCCAAGTCCCCCCCGGAGCTCCCCAGGAGCCCAGCGTTCAGGTTAGTGTGTGTGCGTGTGACGAGGGGCTGTTATCTGATTTCTCACTCTGCCGACACTACACACCTTGTATTCGTGTCCCTGGTTTTCCTCAGCTTCTCCAGCAGCTGCCAGCCGAGAGGGTGGAGCAGAAAGAAATCCCTGCTGATCACATGATCCTCAAATCCACCTTTGACAGCCTGGTGCAGCGCTGCCAGCTCGCAGCGGGAGACCCAGTAAGTGTCACTGTTGGTGTGAGCGGCTGCATCCAAATTTATTCTCTGAGAACGTTATAAAATGACTATAAATATTTCCTTTTTCAGCAAACAAAAAGGAAACTTGATGATGCAGCCAAACGTTTGGGATACCTGTATGACAAGCTGAGGGAGCAGTCGGTAAGAAATTATTACATGTACACAAGGTTATTATAAAGGAAAACAAATTTAGCCGTGTGCTAAAGTTAAAAATGAAGAGAACATCCTCATACTACCCAGATCAAAGAACTCGCTATGCCCCGCCCCCCTGCTGCTACTCTGTCAAACTGTCAGAGCTACCATAGAGCCCACACTGTCACTAACTGCCCTCCCGGAACAAATGTTATCCTATTTTTGGACAAACAAAAAAAGCGATCTCGGAGAGGAGCAGACAGAAAGGTCTACTGAATGTGTTTGAAGAATATATCCAGGATGTCAAACTGATTCAGTAGCAAAAACAGGTAAAAAAGATAAAGATAGAAGCTAAAGCCTAACGAACAGATCAGAGTGTAAAAGTGAACAACCGCATCACCTGGCGATTGAGATAAAATTAAGGAACAAAATAGTTTGTGCTAACACAAATAATGTGAGCTTCAATGCAGGTCTATCAAAAATAAACATGGATTTATTTACAATTTTGATCATCATTAAATTAATTTATCCAGCATAAATGCAAAAAAAAATACTTGGGTTTTGGACTGTTAGTCAGACAAAACAAGCAATTTTGAAGACGTCTTCATGGGCACGTTGTATAGTCTCAACATCAGGTGCCACATAGTAACATGTCATAATGTTTCCCTGCCGATCTCTCAGCTCTCTCACAACATTCTGAACGGGCTCCACGAGATCAGCCGCTGTGTGGCGAGCCAGAATTACCAGCGGGGTCTGGAGGTCCACACCCAGGTGGTCAGCAGCAGCAACTTCAGCGAGATCTCCGCCTTCATGCCCATCCTCAAAGTGCTCATGACCATCGCCAACAAGCTGGGCGTCTAACACGGGGAGAGGGGAGAGCGGGGGGGGGTGACACCACCAACCAGACTTCAGTGTTATCATATTGTTATATATGTATTTATTTCTTTTTGACCTGATGACGTGCTTTGATAATGAGAATAATTACTGATGATATTGCAGATTGTGGTCTTCATCACTCCATACATATTCCTTCCTGGTGGCCGATGTGGGCAGTGAGGTGGATTTTTGTAGAGATTTGTCGATGTTGCTGTGGTGATTTTACGATAAAATGAATGTATTCTGAAAGTTGTGATTCTGTGTAAATTCGACGGTTGGTGTAATATACGAAGTTCGAATCAAGGCGGTTTTGCATTTTCATAGTCCACATTACACTGGTGCATATTTTTTTCCTCTAATGAGTTTTGATTGAATACACGCAACGCTCTAAACAAAACATCTGGGACTAGCAGCTCCACAGAACGGGGGGGGGGAAGGGTGCCAATAAAAATTGGGTTGATCTTACTATCTATCCTGTCGGAGTTTCTACAAGGGAGAAAACCGATATTTATACTTTGTATCGATCTCAACAAGCATCAAATGAAACACTTGCATAAATACTGATTGTTCTCTTCACCTGCTGTAACAGATTATGTCAAGTTGATTTTTGCCGCGAGGGGCTTTTGGGCCCCGGCGCTGCAGAAGGATGCCAGACGGCGATGGTCAAGTTGCTGTTTTAGTTTAATTTCTTAACACTGTTGCTTCCTCATGAGTTGTGTGAACGACTGAATCTCTTCTCTTTTTACTGTCAGACTTTCTTCAGTGTGCATGTTTTTTTCCCTGCTGAGTTCACATGGCAGCTCATAAGCAAAAATTACATTAATTTATGTGGAACTGCGAATGAATTGACATCCGTGCTGCACCCTTAAAGATGCTTTCACTCATCTTTCTACGCAGGTTACGTCTTATCCTTTTGTAACTCTGAAGTAGTTTTTTTTTATCGTATTTGTTTTAGATTAGATCATACGATGATTTACGAACATAAATGAACTGACATGAGAGCATGTGATCTTCTGAGGTTAGCAGCTGGACGTGAAGTGGGATATCTTGGTGTAACTTGGCAACAGGCGGCAGTAAAGTGCCTCCGTGTGCTCATTTTGGTTGCACAGTCATTTATACAATCCACATTGCTTACTTTACTCATGTCGGTATCTTTTTCAAATAAAACTTCACTTCAAAGGTTTTGAGGCTTCAGCAATTTCTTCAAACGTATGAATTGATACATGTACCTAATAAGGCACTATTCAGAAAGGGTAACTAATGGCTTTATTAATGGTTAAGAAATGTTATTAGTTATTAAAAAGAAAAAAAATTGGGTTGCCAGTGTGACATTTCTTCTTTGCAATCTATCAGTACCTTTTCCTGTTTTATTAGAAAGTGAGCAACCTGTGATCCTTTTATTAACATTCTTTATTAATATTAAATGCAAAATTGGTGACTAAGTAGACCAGGACACTTTATTAATCACAAACTGTGCTATTTTGACCCTAATCCTTTGACTGATGAATGGTTTATTACTATATAATGCATTATTAAATGATTAATTAGTCAGTTCTACTTTAGTTTTGAAATGTTTGTGTTTTGGATAGATCTTGGAATCTCTGATTAATGACTCGAGCCTGACCCCTATAAAAGCCCCATTTACATTTTATATGATCACATTACTTCTACAGGGTGCTTCCTGGTTGTATATGTTTTCTATGTTCTGTGTTGTACAGTAAATGTGTCTTCCATTTGCCTCGCAGTCCTCCATTCAGTACTAAAAAGGCTGCAGTTCCCAGGAGGAGGAGCATCTTGCCAGCAGGGTGTGCACAGGTGTGTTGCATTCAATGACTGGAATGAGATGTTACCTGCCTGCACAGCATTGCGATGCAGAAGGCTCTGGTGAGGGTCTGTCAGACCGGAAGCTCGAATATAGCTCAACACGGCATCCACCGGGTGTCGGTGTCTTACTTTATGTGTTACCAAGTCCCCATATTACACATGCCGGCATTTTCTACTTTTAGTGCTTACCACATTTTAAGTTCACACGTCGTCGTCGTCACATAATTGTTCACGCGCCCTTCCTCCATTGGCGCAGGAGGATCACAAGTCAGGACCTCGCCGCTGATTGGCCAGCTGGAGTCAGCCGCTGTGAGCCGGGGAGCGTGAATGTTTTTTTGGGGGGTTTGAACGGCAGTAACCTCCCGTCATCTCCGTCTGGGGTGATGCTCGTATAGTGTTACCTCACCACACATCACACCACAGCCTCGGCGACCTGAGTCATGCTGTTACTCCGCCTGTGTGGGTCTCTGTAGCCTCGGGAGTTTAACAAGTCTGCACCGTGCGGAGTGTAACTTTGCCTGCTAATATAAAGCAGGACTTCACGGTGCTGCCAAAATAGAGAGAAGTACTTCCATTGTATGCTACTTTGCACTTCTTCTGCATGCTAAGTGGAAAATGTGTCTGACAACTGGAGTTGCTTTGCAAATTCACATTATTAATACGAAATATAACCAACAAATACATTCTGAGGTATTATTATTATTATAGATAGTAGTAGATAGCATGAGCTCCACCTTTAACAATATTAAAGTGATTCTTACACAGTTGCATCAATAATTATAATCCAATAATTTAATATATTTTAATCTTAAATAAATACTGCTAAATGGTACTTAGATACTAAGTATATTTTCATGCTAATACAATTTTAGTCGTAGAGTATTTCTACAGTATGGAGTTGCTATTTCTGTTACTTTTACTTCAGTAAAATAAGTGTGAGTATTTCCTCTTACGTAAACTGAGCAGTTTGTGGTATTGCTACTTTTACTAATGGAAAGGATCTGAGTGTTTCTTCCACTACTGGAAGTGAGGGCAGCAACTAACTAACTTAATAGATAATGAATCGATTATATATTTATTCTATAAAACTTAGTGAAAAATTCCCAGACTGTAACACTGCAAAACAAGATATTCAATTTATAATAATTATAAAAGACTAAATTCTCACTTTTGAAACAATATAAGGCTTTTTTTCTTTATGAATGACTTAAACGATCAACTAATGAATGAAATCTTGAATGAAATGAATCAACAAATTCTTTCAGCATTGATGAACCTTGCTAAACAAGGATGACATAACACCCACAAACAAAACTCACTCCTCAACCTGAATAAGTATGACGTAATAAGCAGATATCTGATCAGCACACTGGTCCTACATTCCTCTCTGCTCTGTGTTAACCATTGAGAGCACAGTGAGCACGTTATCAGTTTGCAGGCAAGAGACAAGAATTGCAGTGTTAAATAGCTTGTTTTGTTACCAGGAAACTACAGATCGCCGTCTTCACACAAAAAAAACAGCATTGGGAGACATATTTAAGCTATTTAGATGAATCAATTTACCTGTACAAATATGTGACAATACTACATTACTCCAAACTTGGATGCATCTATAATAATAACCCTTCAGTATATAAACATATGACATTAACAGCAGCCATTCTGCCCACATAACAAGTACTTTCCTATTTATAGGAAACAATGTACACCAACAATGTGAGTCATATTCAGCCTGAAGAACAGGCTTCTTCCTCAACACCGATGAAGCCTGGATCCAGCCCTGACGGCCTTTTGTTCTTCACAGAATCAGGATTTAAAGCTTCCTGCAGGTGGTTTGCTGTTGTTAGACTGCACTGGGCAGTGAGACACAATGAATGAAAACGGGAAAAAAAGAAGAGCAACAACTGTTAATTGTGTGTATTGAAAATATTGTGAATTTTTATTTCAGAATAGAGTACAGTTGAGATTTGACATTATCATTCAGACTGACAACCTTTTGATCCTGTCATTAGGAAAATGTTGATTCTGCCGTTGTGGGCAGCAGGAGTTGTTTGCATGGCTTGTGATACTGTCGGGTTTTGTTAAGTGCCTCGTGACAGCACCCGGTGGGTTGAAACTAGTCGGCACATCAGGGTCCATATTTTGCAGGTTAAATCTGTTGATTTAACATTCGCAGCAGGTCGTTTTGATTTGTATTCTTGGAATATGAACTTCTGTTCTCTATTTTAATTTTAAAGCACTTTGTTTTTTTCGTCAATCGATGTGGTCAATTTGCCTAAATTAAATGCGTTTTTAGAATAAAAAACAATGTTCCATCTGGTGCTTCAGCCTGTAAACATGGACCGTGGTCAGATTTGGCGCGAAGAAGATCAGGAATGGATGCAAGTCATAAGGCATTAGGTTGTATCCTGACTCTTATAAAATAAACAGGAGCTCAAATTTGATTTATTTTACTGCCAAATGTTGGAGTGCAGAAAACTGGTTGAGCAATCTTTCTTTAAAGTCAATAAGGGGGAAAAAACTAAAATAAATACATAAATAAGATAATATAAGCATTCCGCACACCAGGATTGAAGATGAGCATAAACATTGATGCACCTAAAATTTAGCAATGACAATCAGCTTTGTAGGACATCAAAGGGAAACCTGACCCCGTCTCAGAAATCACCACGGCAACAGTTCTGATGATCCAAAAGCGATGCAGCTCCACAGTACGTTACAAAAATAGACACAGCTCTGCCATTAGAGTTACCGATAAAACACCTCACCACAACACCTACTACAGTAAATCATCATGCATGGGTGGCATGTTGTTTTGTAACACCAGAACTGTCACATGACTGGCTGCTACGTCGACCAATGAGATCTCTGCTGCAGATGTTTCTGGACAAAATAGGGACGTGTTTGGATCAAAGAGGAAGCGAAGCCACTGATGCCACAATGTTAAGAAAACTTCCACAACGATGTCGGGCGAAGAAGCAATATCGACTGAAGTGTGCTCTAGTGGACCATTACAATGCTTAGAAATATGTTGACAGTTGGCACGCTCTTGGCACTATGATATATTTCTTAAAAACACAAAGAGTCGATTAAACATGGCATGGTTCTAAATTCTAATGACATTTATCTTACTGTTAAAATTGTACGGCAGTTTAGTATTTAATGATGAATGCCTCACCTACATGGTCTGGGGAATACTCAATCCATTTAATACACAGACTAAATACGTTGTGTTAAGTCTTTGTTTTTTCTACTTATTTGGGTACATACTGCATGACTCTGTTGTCAGTACAGTTAGGTTACAAGAAGAAGGTCTGGGTTCCCTCACTCTTCCATCATGTGCCATATTTCATTAAAGCCAAACAACATCATTCAAAGTCTCATCCCTTTTTTTTTCTCCGAGATCCTAAAGCGCTCAAAAAGTTTATTGTCCGTGTATGAGAACGGTAAAAACTGGCTGTAAACAAGCAACGACAACAGTCTCCTATAAGTATCATATCTAGTATCTTATCAGTTGAAACATTGTTGCTCCATATTTTCAGAGCTCCACTTCTTATCTATTTTGATTAATAATTAAGTAATACTTACATAAAATGATCAGCTACATGACTGACCCTGCATGAAGGATGCACACCAAAGTGGCAAAAACAGCAGAGGATGAAGTTGACTTTTAAAATGTATCTACTTCAGATCTAAAGCATCTTTGCAAGACCAAGGTCTGTCTGGACAGAAACCAAGGCAAAGAGCTTCGCAAAAATGTGTTGTGTTTTTTTATCCAGCTTGAACAAATGATTTAGTTACAGCTACAAAATGTTGTCAAGGCCCTCATGAAGATGACTTTTATCCTCAGTGGATGAGAAATGTATAGCAGTCAAAGGACTGTGAAGCTTCTTCTTTTCGATTGTTTTTCCCCCG
Source organism: Ophiodon elongatus (assembly GCA_016806645.1). NCBI lineage: Eukaryota > Metazoa > Chordata > Actinopteri > Perciformes > Hexagrammidae > Ophiodon > Ophiodon elongatus. The sequence goes on from JACSYO010001669.1 coordinate 3,738,091, forward strand.
AAGCTGACCACAATTCTTCCGTCTTAGCCACTCCGGTGGCTTCCGTCTCCGGTGCGCTGTAGTCGGGCCTGGACCAGCTCACGGGACCCTCTCTTGGGGTCCGTGGCCAGGCCCAAGAAGCACATGGCGTCGATGAAACAAGTGGTAAGGTTCAACTTGCAGCCAAACTCGCTGGTTGCATAGTCAAAGGGGAACGTGTGGTGATAGTTGTGGAATCCCTCACCTGTAAGTTACAAGAAAAAAACATTGTGAATAAATCATGAACTCATTTCCAGTTACAACCTGTGGAGCTAACGTTAGCGGAATGCGTGAGCAAATCTACTGAATGGACCCACATGCTGCTTTTTCTTTTAAATGACTGCATCAGTGAATAAAGACAAACTAATTTCATTGTCTTCTGTCTCGATCACCAGGCGATAGGCCTAAGCGGAGGGTCAAAGGGTCGATTTTGTTGTAGTGGCCACATTCAGAATTACAGGATCATGTGACGCCCACTGGTCCTTTCTGCCATACAGTTTTGTATAAAAGAAACGATTGTAAGATGAGCCACTGGGTCAATTTAGGAATAAAGTCTTAAACGTTCATATTAGTACATTATTTTCGGTGCGTAAGGAGTTAGTTGGCTTAGCCTAAAACCACTAAAGCATACCTTTTTCTTTTCATTATTATATTTTTGGTGAGCAACTTTCATGAACTGGGTGCCATCTTAGAACATCCAGGTCTTTTTAAACATAGTTGCTGCACTAGTGACTCCTATTGGTTGGTCAAGGCGCCTGCATTGTTGGGGGTGGAGGTGGACCGAGTGGGAATAACTTTGATCTTCAGCATGAATAAAAATGTTTAAATCAGCCTTGACATGAGTTGCCTATTTGTTTTGTGATATACCATTCTACTATAATTGGTTGCCGAACTGGTTTAGGCATAACTCCACATACATCGCACAAACTCTTGAACTCGTAGGGCAACAGGTGCAACTTAAAGCTCTTAAGTGATCCTGTAAAACTGAATGGCATTTTTCTTAAAGGTGGCACTTTCATGACAGTCCTGAGTCCAACAATTCCTGTTTTAATTATTTCTTTATCTTTTCCCTTTGTTTCAGTGAGAGCACCCGTTTGAAGTGCGTTTCATACCTATAGCGCTGAATGTGACAAACTTGTTCTCCCTGGGGTTGATGCTCTTGTCGTAGGGCCTGTTTCCCCACATGTGAGCGGCGCTGTTGACCAGCCAGGTGGCGTTCAGCACCAAGGTGTACCTCAACAGAGCGGGGACGAAGTACGCCACCCACAGAGACTCCCCCCACATGTACCAGGGCACCGCCATGGGGACGAAGAAGCACATGAGCAGCACAGACGGCTTGTAATACCTGTCAGAGGGACAAGAGCGGGAGGGGGGGGGAGGGGCAGAAAGAATAGCAATGTTTACTCAGTGCGACATGAACACATAAAGGCCCTCCTCGTCAGACGTGGGATTTCTCCTGCTTTTCTTTGACATGACAGTTTTCATTGAAGTCAACCTTGAGGACCAATCTCAACATGCACAGAAGACAATGCTAGTAATTGGCACCTTGCTAAACCAGAATGACGACAGACACAACTCTGCAGCGGCGGTGGGTTAACGGGTTTCATTCTTCTTTACTTTGCTCTATATGAGCACCTTTAGATGTGGTTTTTAAATTTAGCATCTTTCTGGTGTTACTTATGTTTCTTATGGCATTTTCTGCTGTTATTTATTCTTTGTAATGTTTTTTTTTGTCTGTTGTGCACTGTGCACTGTGTCTATTGTTGTCTGTATGAGTTTTTGGTGGCAAATGAGTTTCCCCACTGGGGATTAATACATTTTTCTAATCCAATCTAATCTATTTTGTATTTGACATAATCAGAGAATAAGATAATGAAAAACAATTCTGATTGTTTACGGTCTACACTACCTCCCATAGGAGGAAAGTTCATCTCTTTTTTTCCTCGGCGCTACACCCCAAGTGTAAAATCAATCATTGACTGATCCCACTTACTTCCTTTGAAACATCACAACTTTGTCAGCCTTCAGGTCACTGAGTTCCAGCTTTTTTCCTTTCTCAATGACGTCAGGGTGTTTGCGCAGCATCAGCCAGCCAATGTGAGCGAAGAAGAAGCCCCGGACGGCGTTGTGCGGGTCGGCATCTGTCTCCGAATATTTGTGGTGAACCCTGTGGTCTCGAGCCCACTCAAAGATATCATTCTGTGGGTTCAGGTAAAGACAGGGATCACGTACACTGTAGACACGACGTGGTCGTTACGCGGTTATGAATACTGCTATTACCACGGCGGTAAGTGTGCGCACCTGAAACGACATGGAGTTGGCCAAACCGAGAAAGATCTTTAGAGGTAGTGTGGCCTTGTAGGATCTGTGACTCCACAGGCGATGAGCTCCCGCAGTAACTCCTAAAGCACTTATAAAAAAACAAAGTAAGGCTGTGGGGAGAAAAAAAAACACAAAAACAAATTAGTACTGCGAGCAAATTAAAATACTGCACATTGCAATATCTCAGCATCACATGTTTTCTGTACACCTGTACTCTCAGAGGTAGGACTACGAATGAGCCTGCAACAAGTGATGTGTTTTGCAAGTGAGTCATCCATGTTACATTATTATATATGCGTAACCAAAGGGGAGTAGACTAGAATAAACAGTCTAGAATAAACAGGCATTCAAAAAGCTGAAATGATTTTTTTCACCTCATTATAGCTTACAGGGCCTTTCCTGTTTATCAAAGGCAACTTGTTCCAGGATGATCTCCACAATACAATCAAACGAATCCCACTAGCTTTCCTGCACAGCATGTATAGCTGAAGATCATTCAAATGTGCCTTCGACTGAACTGGTTTGTACAGGCCTACTTCCCTTTTACGAGAGTTTAAAATGAACATGACAAGTTGCATGAAACTGTGACATTCACTTGCTAATGTAATTACGTCATATTAGATGCTGACTAAATGGATAACACCGTTTGAATGGGGCTTGCATGAGACTGGAGATCCATTGTTCTCTGTGGTTTTAAATTCTTAAGATAACACACATTCCAATAAATAGAAAAAAGGTTTTTTTTGAAGTAATAAAACAGGATGCAGCTTGTGTAATAACTCTTTGTCCTGTGACACTGTTACTCAATTCTCAAATAACACACACACACACACACACACACACACACACACACACACACACACACACACACACACACACTGTGCAGTTCGCAGATTTAAACAACTTGCTGTGACATGAAACCTCTGGTGATATATGTCCTGATCTATAATCCCACCACATGCAGAATACTGGGAGGAGCGTGCACAAAAGCTGTGCAGCCACCTATCGCTTGCAAGAGCGGGTGACATAACAGCTGTATATTTCGGTAAAAAAAAGAAAAACACTGTGTTCCACAAACAGAAAAATAGCCCCAAAAATAAACACCCAATCCTTTTTCATAACTACTGTAACAGGTATGATTGTACTCACACCAGAGCAAGGTCAAAGGAGATGCTGAAGGGAGGAGGGTCACGCCGTAAGCGGCGCCTATATGCAATAGAGTCATCAAAACGACGTTCCTCCATACGATGCTGGAGGGAGGCTTGGGCCCTTCTTTTTCTTTGTATGTGTGATCAAACACGTCTTCTCTGGAGGCTTCTGGAAGGACGTTTCCGTTGCTCGCCTTGCGCTGCTGCAGCTTCGTCTCCGACGCCTCCACCTCCGTCATCGTGGCTGCGGTTTGGGTGATGCTCTGGGCGGTGAAAGAAAACAACAAAAAAAACAAAACAACAACAACAAAAAAACAAACAAAACGAGAGAAATCGTTAATGTCCGTGTTTGGGACTGAACCCGGTGAACGTAGCCCGTCGCGCGGACGAGGAAGAGGATGGTAAATTGTAAAAATGATGCTGACTTCTCGCTGACATAACGTTACGAGACCGTGCGGCCACGACGCTCGCCGCGTTGCGTAACACAAGTATTACACCTGTAGAGCGACTCAGAAATAATAAATAACTCACCATAGGGAAGCAGAAGAGTAGAAAAAGAGATCCTGGCTGTTAAAAGCGGAGATGAACGAGGTGGAAACTACTGGAACCGGGAAAGAGAGAATGAACGTCGGCTCCGCAGCGAACGCATCAATAAGAGCAGTGCGAGGCGTGACCGACCAATCAGCGCTCGGATGCCACCTCGAACTCGGGCTCTGATTGGCTGCCTGGTTATCTGCTGTTCACCTTTTATTCATTCTTCTGCCAGATGTACGTTTACCTTCTCCGGAGAGGCGCCGCTGCTGTCTAGACACAAAATTATATTACATGATATAATGTAATACTATATTATTTAATATATGATTTTATTAATTTATTTATCACGCTTTCAATCAATACTCCGAACACTACTGCAATTACTATTACTTTACGTTACTTGTCATGCACCTCATCACTATCATACTAACGCGAGCAATCAGAATAAGATAGGCATATAATAAATTGAGAAATAATTGTAACAATAAAGATTGGTACAAGTGATCTCTCTCGAAATAATGGTGATGATACAGTAATTATACAATAACACAAATACTAATCTAATATTGTAATTGTTAATCAATGGTTTCACACAACGTTACACTGGAAACACACTGGGCAACTGTCACCACTGTTCATTGCAAACAGTTTAGATGGTAGCCCTTAAAACTAGATAAATACAGTTTATGGCCTGTTGCCCTTATAGGCTGAATTTAGGAAAGGCAAGGCAAGGCAAGTTTATTTGTATAGCACATTTCAACAACAAGGCAATTCAAAGTGCTTCACATAAAACCATTAAGCATCAAAACATAATGCAAAAGAAAAGAAGATTTAAAAACAATTAAAAACATTAATTTAAACATTTAAAACAGCATTAAAAACAGTTAGTAAAACATTAAAAAGCTAACTGAATTTACGAAGTTTACTGACTACATATACTGACGATTTTAATCAGTTCCCTTAACCACCTTTACAGGAGGTTATATCACATTTATATTCAGTTCAACCTACGCATCTTTCACATCAGACCAACAGGGTGTTTTATCTCCAGAAAAAAACACATTTCTCACTTTAAAAATACTAGATGGCCAAGTTTCCACTAGCACCTAAACGCAGCATGCATTTTTGGATAAGTGTGGCGCTGCAGACCGTGAACATAGTCTCTCCCCCATGTGGTTCGAGTCTCCACGCGTAAATGTAACCTGATCCGTATGTATCAGGCGATCCATGCGCAAACATTTAATAATCTGTAAAATAAATAAAAAAATAATACAGTATATCCTTTTCAGACATTTGTATACAAAGGTAGCTGACGAGTATTGTTAGACTTAAGTAAACAATGTGAACGTAAATATTAATATTCATTGAGGTTGTGATGTGCGCATTTAATGTTTTACATGTGTTTAAATCATAGTTCAAATAGCTTGGTATTTGAGTGTTGTAGAGTAGAAGTTGCGCATTTGTGAATACGCACTAATCGTTGTCCACGTTTGTGAATCTTATTTCTCATTTGCAGATCACGTACTGCACATTTGTGACTATTTTGTAGGTCATTTTCCCTCCACATGAACTGAGGCGACAGTTACAAATACATTTTTTACAGGATCCTAATTTAAAAAAAGGGTTACAAAATCCATGAATTTCCACGTTTAAAAGACTGACGTTATGTCTCCATCTAGTGGGGGCAACGCGCCAGGGCGTCGACACCATCATACCATGCAGACCTCTCAAACATCTGAGGTGCAGACAGCAGAAGCCTATTTGAACGTCAGGTTTCAGCAAAAAGCAAAAAAAAAAGAGAGAAACTGACGGGCGTTCTATTTGCAGCATCTACGTGACGTCATCAGCGGGCGCCCGTATTTACTTCTGGTCCAGTTAGCTCGGCCCGCTGTAATGGAGGTAAACAGGGACGAGGCAGAGCGCTGCGTTGACATCGCAACTGCGGCGTTGACCGACAACCAGCCGGAGAAGGCGCAGAGGTTCCTGGAGAAGGCGCAGAGGCTCTTCCCGACAGAGAAAGCCAAGGGTGAGTTAAAGATGGCCGAGCCGTGGGAAAGGGGCGCATCAGCCGGGGAGGCCTGCAGCATCAGCACCTGCAGCATCACCTGCATCCCGGATGAGCCGGGGCCTTTGCTAGCCAGCGAGCTAGCTGGGTTAGTTGCCATAATATTGTCATTTCAAGACAAGTCTGTATGAATTGAATGAAGTATTCTGTCCACCTGCTCAACATGAAAACAGATGTGCTATGGGTATCAGTTGCTTTTTTTATTAGACAGCTAACGTTGAGCCTAGAACGTCTGTTATACAGGGCAAGAGTGGCAGAGGGGCACAAAGACCCCTAGATTCCAGAAAACCAGCTTCTTATGTGTTATATTCAATTTACAATAACAATAAAATGCCGAGAACCATCCCCCCCAGCTCCGGACCAAGAGGACCCATAATACACAAATAAAATACATGGCAACATTTTGTTTACATTTGATTTATTCCCTGTTGAATGCATGTCTGGATATCTTTTTATGTAATGTTGTTTTTGTGTTATTGCATCCCTTCTAGTACTACTGGAGCTGATAGCAAAGAATGGATTTACACCTAGACAAGACTTCAGTGGGGTCTCAGGGCCTCGCCAGCGGCAGAGCAACAGCGAGGATACTAGACCTGAAGAAAAGTCTTCAGACACCTCAAAATCCTACACGGCAGACCAGCTAGATGCTGTGAGGCGGTAAGGCTGTAAATCATGCAAAGACTCAGAGGGTTTACTGAAGTTATGGTTGACATATTTCGAGCCTTGATACGACACCTGACACCGAGAACCCTGTTTTCTCTACGCAGGATAAAACAATGTAAAGACTTCTATGAAATTCTCGGGGTCCAGGCAGACGCCTCTGAAGATGAACTCAAAAGATCATATAGAAAACTTGCTTTGAAGTTCCACCCAGACAAGAATCACGCTCCTGGTGCGACAGAGGCGTTTAAAGGTGACTAGCATGAACTGTCATTCAATTCAATGCAATTCAATTTAATTCAATTCATTTTGTATAGCCAAAAATCACAAATTACAAACTTGCCTCAGAGGGCTTTACAATCTGCCCCATTCATCACCGACATTAGTTTCATGCAGAAAGCCTCAATAGAGGCTATGATTATGGCTACAGAAGGTGTGTTTTAGCCCTTCTTTATGAGAATGAAACTTCATTTGACTTATTCATTTTTTCCCTTCCAACAGCTATTGGGAATGCGTATGCTGTTCTGAGTAATGTTAACAAAAGACAACAGTATGATCAATGTGGCGAAGAGAAGAAGCATCCGTCAAAACACAGCCCGGACAATGGAAACTTTGAGCCAGATATTTCCCCTGAAGACCTCTTTAACATGTTCTTTGGAGGAGGTTATCCATCAAGTAAGTGCCCCTGTTTTGTGTTTTCACGCCACGCTTGTGAGACAGTGTTTTCATTGCCGTACTCGTTATGATCTGTCTATTAAGTGCTACATGTGCTACGTTGATCTAGGTAATGCTAATGTGTACACTAATGGGCGGATGCGTTACCAAAGGCGAGAGGGAAGAGAGCGACAGCGGGATGTGAGTTTGATGTTGTTATTGGAGCGCCTGCAAACTGAAGATGTGCAAATAATGTGTAAAGTTCTTGTTAAACAGCAGGGGGAGACGTAGAGTCGTTTCACCTTTTTGAGGTGAAATTTAGCCAATATTCAATTGTCTTTCAGAGATTTTTAAAACAAAAGCGACTGGAAATGATTCAGCTGTGGGGTTTTGACGCTGCAACGTTTCCTTTGCAGGGAGGCCTCGCTCTCTTCATGCAGGTCATGCCCATCCTCATCCTCGTTATCGTGTCGGCCCTCAGTCAGATCATGGTCAACAGCCCCGCGTACAGCCTCAGCTTCAGGCCGTGAGTGTGATCCCGTGTTCCGAACACTTGCCCAAGAAGGCTGTTAAATAACAAGACTAACTGTTGCTCTACACAATTCCAATCGACTTTGACAAAATATTATCTTCACAATGCCAACCCAAGTGTAGTTCTATATATATATATATATATATATATATATATATATATATATATATATTGTTATATTTTCTTGCTTTTTTTGTACAAGCCACAATAGTGGCCATATTTGAAGTGTCACTGATTTATAGATTAAACCCAAAAGTAAATTTACTTTCATACTTACTTACTTCCTAAGACAGAGCCATTGTAATGACTTTCTTGTTTGATTTAGAAAGAGCATCTTAATGCCGCCTCAATTAATTCCAAATAATCGCAGGCCTCTCCTGTGTTTGCGAGGATTGCTGGCTCCGTTTGCCCGGCCTCCCTCCATTTTGCATCGCCTTTGTGTTTCAGATCCACTTCTGTGAGCCGTTATCATCCATGAGTCATGTTAACAGAGGCAGACGGTACCAGAGCTGTCATCTGTTGTTGGTCATTGTCTCTCTCTCCCACACTTTGTCCTATCTTCCCGCAGGTCAGCAGGTTACACACAGAAGAGGCTGACTGAGAACCTGAAGGTGCCATATTATGTGGGGGAGCAGTTCTCCCGGGAGTTCACCGGACTGAATTTGAAGAACTTGGAGCGGACGGTGGAGGAGGATTATATTTCCAACCTTCGCAACAATTGCTGGAAGGAGAAACAACAGAGTATGTTTGCACAGAACCACAAATTGTGCTTATTTATTTATCCAACCATGAATATTTATTGTTGTTTCTGCCCGCTCTGGGAAAACAATTAAAGACTTATTCCGATTTTTATTTCCCCCTAAATATCTCTCATTAATTGTTTCCATTTCCTGCAGAGGAGGGCATGCTTTACAGAGCTCGCTATTTTGGAGACAATGATCTGTACCAGAGAGCACAGAGGGCTCGCACGCCAAGCTGCGCCAAGCTGTCCGAGATCACAGCTTCATTACACGGTTGATGCTGCTTTCACAAGCAAAACGCAAGTTCTCTCCATGTTTCATATTTCTGAACATATTTTATTCTGAAGAGCCCCATGTTTTTGTTTCATTTAACAAAGGGAAAATGTTTTCTTTATTTTCTTTCTTCTTGTCTTCCAGGTGTCCAGAATCAACACAGAAGATGATTGGCTGTAAAAGATTATTGGCTGTAAATAGATGCTTTAACAAGACTGGAGACTGAAGATGACTCAACAAGCAACACAAACAAACCAGCACCCGATGCATCAAATTGACCACACAAACTGGTTGAAGCCATTTCTATGGAATTTTAGTATGTGAAATTAAGATATAATGCTAATTTAATGTTTTGTAATAGGGGGAAACCACTTAATATAGCTTGTCCCCCTGACAAGATCGGGGTTTTGGAAAAACTCCAAGCCCCAGTTTTGAACGCGAGCCATGAAGCAGCGAGAGGTCACTTTATGTTTTTTGCGATAATGCAGTTTGAAACAGGAATATAATGAGGTTAGATATAGTCGTACGGATGTTATTTATGTAGCAGTTCTTAAGATACCACACTGAGCGCTTCCTCTTTCATTTTACACAGTCAAATCAGCGGAGGAGAGGAGTCGGAGGAGGGTTGGCTGATTTGACATCAAATGCACATTCTGAAACTATGCAGGAATAATGTGAAACCTCTGATGAACAAACACTCATGTCGAGGGTTTGTCAGACATTGAACACCTGAGATTTGTCTTCTTCTATGTGTGTGAGTGAATTAACCATTAGGAAATATCCCTTTACACTTTGCCTCGTTTAATTGTGTTAAGGGTAGAATAATATGCTGTTGACCTGATGGCACTTCACAATAAAAGCCAAGAGAATGAGAGATGTGCCTACCCACAAAGTGGGACTAGTTTTTGAACGTAATGTCTCTGATGAACATCATCTGTTGGAGAAAAAAAAAAGAAGCAATTTTTGTCACACCTTTTATGTTTACAGTTATATGCTATTTACGTTTTGTATTATTTATTTAGAAAACGATGGTCAGACTAAGAAAACAACACAGTTCTTGCTCACCTTTTCCACCATGTTTTTACTCCCAGATGAAAATAAATATGGATGCTGAAAACGTGTTGGACGTGACTCATTGCTCAGAGCAGAACAAGCACAAGAACATGGAGACAAAAGCTCAGTCAGCACATCCCGCACGTAAAGTATGCCGGTCGGCCAACTGAGGCTGGGAATAGGAAACATGGCTTTGTGCACGTTCACAATTTTTTTAGGGGGGTGGGGGGGTAGGCGTGCGGCATGTGGCTGGCAGGATCTACAGCGTCACATTCTCCAACCGCAAATGTACTCAGCTGTTTTTGGCAGCTGTTGCACCTCCACACTCTAATTTTGACTTGTCAGTCTTGTGACTTTCTTCAGTTTTGCAACTTCGTATTTGTTGTTGTGCATAGTGTGGCCCAAAATGGCTGGCTCATACACTGGCACTAGCAGAATCAAACACACTTTTGAAGGTTTTTTTTTTTTTTTTTTTTTCTCATAAAGAATCTGGATATAAAACTACAAATGGATGATCTTAAATCTGACAAATTTCAAGAAATAAGACAACAGATACGAGAATTGTTAAAAAAAATAATTTATTTGCAGTCATGGAAGTACAAAAACAGTGCAATGTTATGAGTATTTGAATGTCAAATAAATAAAGTTTAAAGCAAGAAAGGTCTACACAGATGCATGATCATTTTACATTTGAAATCTTAGCCGTAGCTTGCACATAAACTGCATAATGCAAGCACTGGTAAGCCTTTGCTCTTGAATCCAAGCGGTCACTAGGGTACCTAACAACTTGCCTGGTGTACAATTCATCACTTGGCGTATACATTACAATTAATTGCCATGTATAAAAACAAAAGAAAAAAAACACAATGGTCTTCAATGACTATAATCATATAGCTAGCTGCCGTTGTGCGTTTCAATAGAAACTGAGGTACGCGCTTTCATACTTGCAAAATGCCTATTTACCACTTATACCATGATGGTTACACATTGTAATTTGAAGGGTGACACCTGCTCCAGGTACCATAAACTCCCTTACAGTGGGAACAATAGGCGACACAATGACAAAGTCCCTCCTTACACTTCAGAAGGCATCATATACATGTAGTTATAGTAATAAGGCCCTTCTGTGAGCTTAACTGGGCGTTGTAAAAACGCAGACAACAAAATATCGACAGTCCCCATACATTTCCTCAACATTCTTCAATGTGCAGTTCCTCGGAACAATACAGTTTCTTCTTAATCACTCGGAAACCGGTGCTAAGTTTAATCTCGTGTCTCACTACTGGAGTGGAGGGAGACTTTGTGCTAAAAAGTCCTTGGATCTTGGGCCACAGCCCACCGGACTCGAGCCTCAACACCAGAGTCAGCTGGAAGGTGGGGACAAGGTAGGGGTCCACAGATAGCTGTGCCATGCTCTCGCAGACGTCCCCTTGCTCCACACAGAGATCAATGAGAGCCCCTCTTAAGCCGCAGGGCTCGCTGGCCGCCAGGTGAAGGAGCTCCTGTCCGATGTGCTCCAGAAGTTTATCGGGGATGAGCAGTTTGGTACATCGTAAGGAGTCTTTGGCCTCTTTCAGGCTTCCCGCAATAAGGTCCACCACTTCTTTCAGGATGGTCTCCTCCATCGGATCATAAAACAGGTCTTCGTTGCAGTGAGACAGGTCACCGGAGACATCTGACCCTGTTGTCAAGACACAATGGGTTAGCATCGGAGGCATGAAAAAGAGACGAAAGGCTCATTCTAATTCTAATTCAGTGTTGGAAACATTTGAGGCGTTGTTTACCTGAGTCAGAGAGATCACTCCTGCTGCCATTGTTGGACCCCGACTCAATACTGCTGCTGTTGGCAGATGTGCTGAAATCAGCCATCCTCTGAACCAGTTTGCCCCAGGACAGCCTCCTCAGACTGCTGTCCACTGGAGAAGGGGGTGAGTTGCCGATATCAGTGTTTGCAGAGAGAGCTGGCATGGTTGTCCTCTTTGCAGTATTAAACAAAGTGTCAGCTGAATCTGTGGTTCACTGTTCATGAGGAGACAAAAACAAAAGATAAGCACTCGAACTGGAGATAAAAGACAGCAGTTCAAAGTTAAACATCACTGAGTAATAATTAAACGGCAGTGGGATGCATTTCAAGTATGCCTTGTTACGGAATATATGAACAGTACAAGTTTACAGGATGCACATCTTTGTTTCACGGCAGCTGACGAGCTGTTAAAACTGTTCAAATGAGCTGCCATGCGAGCAAAATCAGCAAATTGTGACGTGGTACTTACAGTTTATAGGACAACGGTGCTGATCAGGTCCGTTGTCGACGTCTGAGATAGTTATCTGATCGGTTATTGTCTGCAAAAACAACCATCTGGTAGCCTCTTTCCCCTACGCTGCCTCATCTATACACCAGCTGCCAAGCTCTGCGGTTTGTCCTGCAACAATGTTTATATATGGGCTGCTAGGCCACGCCCACCCCGCATGCAGCCGGCCAATCAAAAAGAGAGGCACGGCATCGGCACTGTATCTTGCCTGGTAACATGCCAGCAGAGAAGACAAACAGCAGGAGGAGGAGGAGGAGAGGAGGAGGAGGAGGAGAGGAGGAGGAGGAGGAGGGGGAGGGGGCGGGGGGGGTGATGAATAGCAGACCCCAGTGTTTTGGAAATATAAAGAGACTTTCCCGGGCTTGTAAGGATGCTATAGCATTTCTTTTGTTTAAAATATTTCATAAGCATAAGTAAGGGCTTTGCTGTATTTGCATCCAGTGTATTAACAGCGTTGACTAAAGTCCATGCAGGAAAAGCTCAGCTGGTAGAGTGTTGCAGTGCACATTACGTCACCTGTTTTGCTCAAGCATTACATCATAATTTTTCATCTGCCACACAGAGGTGAAAACAACACACAACCGGCTGCAAAACACAACACCGGGAACAGGATAATATGCTTATAATTGGTTTCTATTCAAAGATGTGCATTTTCCCACATTTGCCCTCAAAAGGAACACCAATGAAAAAACAGGCCGAGTAATAGAAATGCACCAGGAGGATAGCTTACACAGCATAGCATTACTGACACAAAGTATGCTCTATGTCAAAGTGCTCTAAGGCATAAAAAGTACTGCATGGGAATAATTACCAGTTCATTTGTTAGTGTGAGTTACATGGTATACTTCACCAGATGGAAACCCAAGCAAACTGCAAGAAAACTTATTGTGCAAAGCAGAAACTGCTGCTTTGTTTCGTGTACAGTATGACCGGGCCGCTAGTGTACACAACACACTTAATGTTTGCTTGAAGAAGAAAAAAAATTGTAACGCTGCCAAATAAATGTTGCATTACTCCACGTGAGGGGGACAGACTGTACTCTCAAGTCATGGCGCAACGGGAAGACGTAAACACGTTTAGGTACAACATGTTCTAAGGGGGATGTAATGAATTAAGAGTCATCATCAGACGGTCTGGGTGGGGGAGGGGGAATGTGTTCCTTTTTCCTTTACAACAAATGTAGACTAAAGTTAAAAGGCTTCAGCAATTCCTGCAAAGCCAGAAAACTTTGACCAACTGTGAGCAAACAAGTTGCCTTCCCTCAAAAAGTGAATTATTATTTAGAGTGCGATGTAAAAACGAACTTCTGAACTCTAAAAAAGGAAATCTAAGCAGCGGCTGGAGGCGTGTCTTGTTATGCCCACGATCGTCCTTAGACGTTCACACCCAGAACAGTACGTTCTGTCCGTTCCCACCCCTCTTTTGTTTGAAAACAGTCATTCACTGAGCAAAACACCGAGGCCAGCGCATTTTCCTCGCCGTCAAACACAGCAGAGAAGTGGTACAGAAGAGAGTCAGACTTCAGCTCACTTGAGTAACAGAAAAAGTGGACATATTTAACATAAAACAAACAACAGCACAAAGATTTAGGTGCATGTCGACATGTTAGAAACGGCCTCGGGGAAGTAAGTTCGTAACAAACTAGAAAACACCACACAAACAAACGGCAGGGAAATGTCCAAGTATGACTTTATTTACAAGCTCTCTTTGTTTGGATCCAAGTGCCGTTGGAGCGAGCAGCAATGAGGAGAGACTGAGCAGGTAGCAGCTCTCCAGATTTAGGAGTTACAGTGCGGCCACGTGGAAACAAAGTGCCTCACTTCAGGGGACGTTGCGAAATATATTATTTCTCTAATCACTAAGGCTAAGAGCAGATTGGACTGGCAAAAACACATTTATTAGCCTCAACCAGTTGAAAAATCTATTACAACATTTTTAATTCTTTAGTCATTAGCACATAACAAGGAGGTTTTTGTTGACAGTGGTTTATTATAGTATGCCAAATAAAATAATAAGAAAAAAAGAAAAGAAAAAAACACTCACACAATAGTCAAAGTGATTAAATAATACATCTCACATTCGGTATCTCCAGATATTTCACACTCATGATATATAATGAAACCATATAAAAGGAATATCATTTATGAACTGAAATAAACCATCTCCTTCAATTTGGCTGAATTATTAACCAAAGGCCTCTGGGTCTCTCTATTTAAGACGGTGTAAATCCCAACAGCTGTTCAATGGGCTTGTACCGCCACTCATCGGCTTCCAGCTCCTCCACCAAGCTCGCCAGTTTCTCCATTCGAGACACTTGTTGATCTGGAAGAACACACAGCACTTACTTTATTAGGGAACCAGGTTTTCGTGGATCAACCGAAACAAACCCATTTTTGCGTAGTATAGTTACTTGACTTACCATGTTTGACCTGTTTAAGTGTGGAGGCAACTTGGTAGCTGAATACAGACTCGCATAAAAATCTGTCAGACCCATCTAAAAAGAAACACACAGAAGCAAAGAAGAAGTTAAATGCTGGTGAAGACATGATTAAAGCCCTGGTGTTCACAAAGATACCAGCTCACTAGTGTCTCTAAATTAAGCGTTCATGCTTCTCCAGAAAGAGAAATTCAGGTTAAATATTTTGGAATGTTCAGCCTTCAGATTTTTGAAATAAACAAAGAGGAAGAGCGCAAGACCTTCGGCCTTACTGCAGTCCTATTCATCACTGTGTTACACCTCTTCCTAACTGGAAGCCATGCCAACGAGCGAACATCAAATTGTTACCGGTTTTCCCAATATAGATGTCCTAACCTTTTCCATGCATCAGCGAACAGGTTAAGCAACGTGTCACGCTCCCTGGCTCTATTTTAGTGAAGTTTCATGCTTCTGCTCCACCTCCAATCTCAGTTTGATGGTCAAAATTGAAACTGACAGTAACTGACAGGTAATCAATATCACTCTTAATTACAGCCTATATAATTGTAAGGCTATACAACACACGGTACAAATCATACAAATGATCCAAATGTGATCCAAAATTGAAAACCAAATACCTACCGAACAAACAAAAATCTGAATAATCGAATATTCGGGTCCAGCCCTAAGAATTTAGTGGTCAAAGGTCAATGGTCAGGGTCACTGTGACCTCTGGCCATAACTCAAGAATGCATATGCTAATCATGACAATTTCACACAAATGTCTACTCGGATAAAATGATGAGGGGATGAGATTTAGGACAGACGTGGATGTAAACTGCAACTTGACTGGTTGGCGAAGGGAAACAACTGCGAGCCAGTTATTCTAATTAGCCGTGCGAACGTTGTGCTTTTATGCAAAAGCCAACTAACCACATTAATTAGTGTATTTTGAGCTCGAGCCAGATTGCTTTTTATTTCAATACACACATTTATATGTGGCTTCTGGTAAAGCAGAAGTTTGCATGATACCAAAGACTTAGCTTAAGCTTGATTCAGACACACGTTGACAATGGGTATTTTGGAGTTCTATCTTGGAGTTCAGTGAAAAGAAAGATGACGTTCGAGCTTTGTGATGTGACTTTATTACAGACCCAGGGTCACTCATCGTTTCTATACAAGACTTTCTGAAAATGTAGCTACACTTGTCCGATTTTGTTTTCAGAGTTTGGTTTGTATGTTTCATTCAGAAAACAGATGCTTAGCTGTGAGACCTAAATGTAAATTTCAAATGCACAGGACTCAAATGTCAGGAAGTGCAATGACTGTGTGAGGGGCTCAGTGCTTTCTCAGTGCAAATGACCTACAACAACATAGATGTGTCTCACATTATACCTCCCTTAAGGAGCCTTGTTGTGAGGAGAGAGACAGCTGAGTTTGTAATCTTACCTTCCATCATTTCACCTGCACCTTTAGGATACGTGTACAGGACCTTTCTTGGGGGGATGAGCTCTGAGGCACTGAATCCAGAGCCGGTGACCGAGCTGCCACTCACACCTCCCGCAGAGGAGGACGAGGAAGACGCTGCCATCGCTTTGGAGAACTTTAAAACACACAAAAGACACCATGTTGTGCTGCTGTTATACTTTAGTAAACATTAGTATGGCAGGCTCGCGTTTTAGTTTCTATAATGTCACCTTAGCCACACAAGACTTAAGCTGAAGTTAGTAGCTTTGCTTTCCTTGTTTTTATTGTAACATTACAACCCGACAGCAAGTTATTAACTGCGACAACAATGCTAAGTGGCTAGCAGGAAAGCTAACTGCCCTGGTGAGCAACGGCCATTCACCATTAATGTTGCCCGACTAAACATGGCAATAAATTACCTTTATTTTTTCTTCCGCCAAACAATATAATTTCAACTCCCCGTCGACGTTCACGTAACCTAAATCTATAACGACTCTGAATCCGTGTAGTTGCTTATGTTGTTTATTTTATCTCGCCACTAGTTTACGACAGAAGACAGCCGTTTACGTTTGAAGTGACGTCTCTATTGCCTCGTATTTGGAACGGATGGGTTGCCTCCGTCAACGTTCACGGAGCGGCCGTTTGTAGATCTACTAAACATGAAACCACGCCCCCGGCTGTCGTAAAGCAGGGAGACAGTACGGCAACGTCAACTAACGAGCAACTTGCTCGCAAATGAAGTGTTTTGAAATACTACATACGCTCATTTATTATCTATTTTTCGGTTAACAGTTATATAGATATATTTGTGTCGTTCGGTTAGAGTTGCGACATTATGGAAGTTTTACGTCCAGCTCTCATCAATATAAATGGGAGAATGTACCGGAGAAATGTCATTCAGGAAGAACATTATGAGGAGGAAGAGGAAGAAGATTTGTCCTACATGGGACCACCAGGTAACTTGAGTCATGTTAGTGTATTTGTATGACGTCACAGACAGTAGACACAGTTTCTTAAAAAAACAATAAACCAGTAATACATCTGTATATCTGTGTTTTCATCATGTCTAGAGAGTGAAGACCTTGCAGCAGATGAAACCTGTGATACCATCTCCATTGAACAGACTGAGAAGGGATACCGCTGTGCTATCGATGTCCCAAGTGTTCTGTACAAGTGAGTTAACTATCTACAAAAGGCACATGTTTTGATTGTTTGGTATCATCCCCACACTTGAAAAGCACAAGATGTTTTGTTTCTAAGCAGCGCGTTGTTTGTTCTGCAGATACATCATTGGGAAAAAAGGAGAGACACGCAGACGTCTGGAGTCTGACACAAAGACATCGATCAACATCCCAAAACCAGGAGTGGAAGGACAGATTGGTGAGGATTGAGAGCGTCATAAAAACAGGTCCGAGAACACTTCTTGAAACAAAAGATTCCCCCTCAACTTTCTTCCTTTTGCCTGACAGTTATCTCAGGTTCCCATAAAGCTGCAGTCTCATCTGCAGTCACACGAGTTGAGGTCCTCATTGAGAGTTTCCGGAAGAAGCAGCCGTTCACGCATTTCCTGTCGTTTCCCTTGAATGATCCCAAAGTTCAAAAAGGATTCCTGAGCTTTAAAGACGAGGTGGTGCAGCAGTGCTCACAGGTACCGTAGGAGGAACATGGGGTGGTATCGATGAAGGCCAGTGGTGGCCATGTGTGGTTTAAGATCAGCGCATTATAACTTCAATGTTCACTAATTGTTGTTACCTGATGTGTAGGATCATGGAGTAGAGGGAAGCATCTTTCAGAACCCTGCAAAGCTTCACCTGACAATCGGCACCGTGGCTCTGTTAAACGACACAGAAGTGACAAAAGCATGCGAACACCTCCAAGAGTGTCAAAACTTCATCAGGTATTTGCCAAAAAGGTTATTTTATACTAAGATTTAAACTGTCACTAAAAAGCTTTATAATATATTTTTCGACAAAACTACAAAAATACTGCTTTAAAGCATAAATCTGGTGGTATTTTATGTATTTGTTGTTGTGAACGAAGTTCATGAAAGGCCATCAATGAAATAATCCTACGGACAAGTGTCGTATGTGTCTGATATAACTTATTCCTTATTGATGAGCCACACTGTTGCACTGGGTTCATGACTGTGAACATGTGTGTATATATGCAATGTGTTTATATTACGGCCGTACTCGACCCAAGAAGTTCTTAGTTCTCTAATACTCCCAAAGAATGACACAAAAGTGCCACTTTAAATATTATGTTTACCAGAGATGTGCTTATAATTTTTTTGTAATAAGTCATTCAGCATGAAAAAGCCAAACAAAAAAGACTAATCGACTGAAGAAATCTTAGTTGGCTAATACCATATATATATATATATATATATATATATATACTGTGTGTGTGTGTATATATATATATATATATATATATATATATATATATACTGTGTGTGTGTGTGTGTGTGTGTGTGTATGTATATATATATATATATATATATGTGTATGTATCGATGATTATTTGTCGGATTTTCAACACCATAAACAACAACAATACAGTACATTAACCCTTTGCATGTATGATTGAATAGCTGAAATACAAGAAAACATTCTGTATAATGAGGTAAACATTGGTAGAGGTCGTAATGATACTAAGACAAGTGGGTAGTGATGATACAACTACAAGAAAATAAATAGATTGAACACATTAGAACATTAAGATACGTTAAGAAACAGTGTGACATTATTATTTTGTTTAATTATTTTGTGACTTCACAAAGGATAGGTCATGCTTTATCCAAGTGGGGACTCTTCCAGTGTGTCACAATAACCTGCCTCACTAGCAATGTGACAAATTGTTAAACTTAGGAAGTTGGCAGTGTATGGTCAGTGAGTAGGACACCAAACAGGCCACCGACAGGTGAGGAGGGGTGGATGTGAGAGCGGATCAAAATCAGACTTCCAAAATAGAGATAGGGAAGGACGAGTCCAGAACACGTAGGTGATATTAGCTGGTCTTAGCTGACTTTTATGACAATTTGGATCAGTGCCAGGATAGTTTGCTTTTCAACCAGTGGACTCTGTGTACTACTTTGTATTGTGAGACTGTGACGGGCACAAATATATGACGTGTGGACACGTTTCAAAACTGACTGCCAAACCTCAGTCTCTATCTCTATTGAGATCTGTGGTAGTTCTCACTAACGCTAAATCCACGGCAGAAAGTAGTCCGCCTCCTGTTTAAGTCACTTTTGCTAAAACTACAGGGTCCACCTCTTTTAAGACATGATGTAGCCTTTTTTTTTTTTTTTTTTTTTAAAGAAATTATCTATTTGTGACAAGTTTTTAAAAGATCAACATCCTCAGTAATAACAAACGGACTCTTGGCTGGGTGCCACAGATTTAGTATTGAGTATAAAGTATTGAGACACGGACTTACATTGTTTGTTTTGGCTTATTCATGGATTTTTTTAACAATAAGAACAAATAGAATAACACCTGGCTTATTCTTTAATATCTAATATCTAATTAGATTATGTAATTGTATCCTTTTTAAAGGCTGGATTAGATTAGATTGAATCGGATTAGATTTCATTAGTATGATTGGATCAGATAAGTTTTCGAGTGCACTCAGTTTCACATGCACAAGAAAGAATACTCGGAGTACAACACAGAGGAAACGGAGGAACCTTTTTATTGCTCAAGAGTTCGTGTCTGAAAACCGTCTGAAAAACTGTAATCTGCTTTTCGCTGTCTGCCATCAGAGACATCACAGAGGGAAAGCCTCTGCTGTTGGAGGTGAGGGGTATAGAGTACATGAATGATGACCCAGCCATGGTGGACGTCTTGTACGCCAAAGTCAACGTGAAAGACAGATCTGACAAGTGAGTGGAATCGGCAACAAATCATGCGGAAAAAACGACATCAATTTACAAAATTGACTCATCACTTTTTCTTCTTCTGCTGCTCTTAAGGTTGCAGGTGATTGCGGACCGGCTGGTAGAGCATTTTGTCTCAGCGGGGCTGATGGTCAGAGAGTGGGACCGAGTGAAGCTGCACGCCACTGTGATGAACACTCTGTTCAGAAAGGACTCCACAGGTATCAGAAGACATTACATGCAAGCGGCATTTTGTGCTAGTTGTTAAGGTAAAAACAAGGTTATTGACCTGTTGTGACCACATTGGTAGCTCCTGCCCTCAACCTATTTGCCAATGTCCCCTCATTATCTCTTAGTTTGGGACCTGAACTGCAGTGAGGACAAAGCTGAATCTTTCATTACAATAACAAATTCCTGAAGATAGGCATCAGGCAGCCAGTTCTCCGTTTGGCCACAGCTCTGTTTACGTGCACCAAGCGGCATGTTTTCCAAGAACTCTGACAATGGCTTCATTCATTTTGTCCGTGGATAAAGTCCAGCTCCAGTTCTCAAATTTGTACTGAGCTGACCAACAACACCCCACAAGGGAGGAGCCGTGTCACTGCTGACCGTGTTTGCCAGAATGTAAACGATTAAAAACCCGGGGTTCTTTTCTTCTGCTTATCCCCCCGTTTCACAACTAAATTACCTTGATTGACACCTCGCTGTTTCCCACTGTCGCAGCAAGTAAACATGTTTATGTGTTCATGAGAGACACATGGTTTTCCTGCATTGCTCAGCTTGTCTTTTGCATTCTGGTGTTTTTCCAGTTGAAGACTCAGGCGGCCCCAGAAGACAAACCACGAGTGAACGAGAAGCTTTTGATGCCAGAAACGTATTAAAGGTTAGAGGAAATAGTTACTCCCGCCTGCCCTCTTTATATACTGATGGATTGCAAACATCCGGACTTTTGATTACATTTGACATATTATAAGAAAGATGAGAAATGTTAAGTATTGATCTGCAGCAATGCTGTGCCATATTGTCTGCACATTCAACACATTGTATACAGGTTCTTCCCGCAGTTGGTCGACATTTCCACTGCTGTTGAAGTCCCATTGGGATACAAGAGCTTGCCAAATAATACGTCTTAAAAATAGAGAGATTTAGGTTTTTTCGGGGGGTGGGGGGACTCTCTGATACTACTCTAGACTGCACAGACGACAAACGGGTTCATTTTGAAGCTGACTCAGTCCAACCAGTCAAAAGGGTTTTATGATTTCAGGCTGGTATTAAAGGATTATGTTTCAAGACCATCTGCGATATGTAATTAGACGTTAACCCACCTGATCTATTAGAAGGCAGTTGTGGTCGCCCCAGTTTCATATCGCAAACATGTTTAGTATTTAAATCTTATTAAGTGTGTCAGTGTGTGAGGCTCTTGTTACAAATAACAATATCGATGGCTCCGTTCTAATCAAGTGTCCCCTTAAGCCGAGACAGTGAGACAGAAATGGATGCAGCTGAATTTAATTAAACCATCTTTCATTTAATTATTTACACCTGTGCTCTTCCCTAATTTGACGTCAAAAAGAAAATGTCTGTATAAAGAGGCCTGTTGCTTTTTTTTTTTTTGTCCTAACTAGAAGGCTGTCTCCATAAATATTGCGTTTATCTTCCCAAACTTTAATGGTTTCGTCCTCGGCCCGTGCTTCCTTCACCTTTCCACCAAGTTTCATGGATATCTGACAAGTAGATTTTCTGTATCCTGCTGACAAACAAACAAATAAAACAAAACATCGCTCCTTGGCGCGTGTAATAAGAAAATAATTTCCAATAACATAGAAATTCAAAGCATCATGAATAATGTGTCCCGATCGTTGTGTTTTCAAATTTGACTTCTAAGTCCGTCAGTGCTTTCTTAAGATAAGATTCCGACATTTAACCAAAAATGCTAAAATATAAGGTACTAAAAATATATTGGCTGGTCGAAAGATTTACTGCTGAAGAGTAAACGGATTAAACCGGTTATTTTAAGGAACAAGGAAACACCTGTGTAGAATTTTTGTTTTCTTTTTAAAGCATCGTTGTCAGAGCGAGACCTTCAGGTGCAGTTTCTTTTGTGTGTGACGACTGAAATGTGACACCAAGTTGATACTGCAGATAAAAAAAAAAAAAAAAAAGCTCTGAAATTCACCTTCCTTTCCTCTCTGATGCAGAGAAGATCTTTGTTTGAATAACAAAATCCTTCATCTTCTTTTCTCTGAAAATGACACAAGGGTGCTTAGCAAGTGCTGGGTCGCCCGTAACCATGGTAACACCATGTTTGTGGGTGACAGTTTATCTTTTCTTTCTCCACGGGCTTTAACAAGTAAGGTCGAATTGTATAACACAGCGCAGACTTTTCTATATCGTTAAGTGATTGGA
This sequence comes from Ophiodon elongatus, assembly GCA_016806645.1. Classification (NCBI taxonomy): domain Eukaryota; kingdom Metazoa; phylum Chordata; class Actinopteri; order Perciformes; family Hexagrammidae; genus Ophiodon; species Ophiodon elongatus. The sequence goes on from JACSYO010001669.1 coordinate 3,760,571, forward strand.
CTACTTTTTAAATTGGGAAAAATTGTTAAATCTTCAAATAAGGTCTGATGATTATGTTTTGTATTATTGGTGGTATTTACTTCATTATTTAAAGATATTTGCTGTTTTCATTACAGAAATTTGGTGCTTATCGTTTTGGAGAGTTTGAGCTGAATTCTGTCCTGCTGTCTCAGAGATATTCGACCGATTGTTCGGGCTACTACACGTCTGCAGGGAGCACCAACTTCTCATGAGCTTCAACAGGACTGAGCATATTCTCAGGTGGGAAATTAATAATGAAGAAAGTTTTCAGCAGAACATTGAAGTGGTCTCTACGGTGTTGTCCAGTAGGTGGCAGCATAGGGTTGTTTATTTTTTGCAAATGACTTCCACCTGTGACTGAACCAAATTCTCTTTTTTTCTAAAACCTTGGGAACAGTTTATGCAGAAAAATTAAATGATCAGAGTGCAAAATTATTGAAAGTTCAGACTAAATCTCACTCAAAAGATGATACATGCATGCAAGCAAAATCACTCTGAAATGCATAATTTAGTCAAACTTCTGTTTTTGTACTTAAGTCTTCAGAAAATCGGTACTCGTCTGGAAGTCTGAGTCAAACAACATCAAAACAAATGACAAATGCATTTTTAATGGAACAGGCAGTCAAAAAGGAAACATGAAAAAATGGCACTAATTACTTTTGTCTAGACATTCTTTTGCATGTTTGGGGATTTGTTCACAATAGATAGCTTTTATTGTAGTATGGGAGTCACAGTAGATTAATGTCAGTTTTGTTCTCTTAGAGGAGGAGCTTTAAATAAGCTTCAGATAAGAAGCTTTAAATCAGTCTTGTCTCAGATTCATGTCAGAGTTGGATTTCTGTAATGATGTAACAAATATATAATATGTGACATTTTGTGGAACAGATTGGTCAAAAGTAGCAAATTACATTTACTCAATTACTGTACTTAATTAGAAATTTGATGTCCGTTTGATTTGCTACTTTATACCTCACTGCCCTACATTTCAGAGGTAAATATTGTATTTTTATTCCACTGTACTTACTTTCTTCGCAACGAGGACCATGCAATCACTCTCGCGTGTGCGTGCGTGTCTGTCCACGGCTAATTCTGTTGCAGCAAACTGCATAATATTTCGGGTGGCCAGTTATGGCTGCATGCTCAGAGTCCTCTTGTGGTTGTGGTGATTCACACTTTCTCAAAACACCTTTTATTTCCAGACTGCCTGTTAACTCCTCACTCACCCTTCTTAGTCGGCGGGTGATAACACAGCTGAGTGCATCACCTACCGAGCCACCGGTCTGTGGGTGCCCGCAGTGGGACAGAAGGGTGTTATCTTTTTGTGGGGTGTATTCATTCAATCACACAATACAGCGTGTGAGAGGAGCCCGTTTCTAATTTTATGGCTCTAGTTACGTTTTTACATACAAAACAATTTGATGAATTTGTATGATATGATGTATTAATATAGATTAAACTAACCAATAGTATATCAAGTTAAAATGAGCTCCACTTTTCCAACTACAACTTTAAGATCCTGCTCACACATTAATGCAATACAATGCCGACAACACTCCATTTACATTTTGAATCCAGAACTACTGAGTATTATGAATAGTTTTGTGCTACTTTTATGTAGTAAGATGATCTGAGTACTTCGTTCGTACTTGTTCGTTGAACATTTACATTTACTTTTTTTTGCACCTGGTAATTATCAACATTCAAATACAGGGTTATCCTACACGCTGTCAATCTATGTTGGTATGTTTCATATGGATTCATACAGGAAGTCAGTGGTAATGGCTGAAAAATGTAAGAGCTCTTGCTGCACTGTCTCACCTGTCCACAATGACAGCTGATATAGCTGATCAGACTCTTCTCAACTTTCTTCAACCAATATTTTAAAGAACGCAGGTTTTTTCTAGCAGATAGTGAGACATAAACATTTAGGAAATGGGAAGTTGGAAACATCCAAACTTCAGTAGCTGTTGAAGGATTCTGGTTTCACAGTGATCATAACCAAGTATTACCCATTTCCTTTTCCTCTCACTGCCTCATGAATGTGTTAATGCGTCACTGACATGATTTATTACACCATTCTTGTTTTTTTTTCCTCTCTCCACCTCTTTTATCAGTGCCGTCCCCACATGAAGCCACAACCCTGTTCCCACTCCCGTCTGTCGAGTGTGTCAGTGAATACAGACATCGGACACAGAGCCTGGCCACTTGCTCTCTCTCTCTCTCTCTCTCTCGCTCTCTCTCTCTCGCCATCATAGAGCGTTTTTCAACCCTCCCCTCAGCTGGCGATTGCTCTGCTTGGCATGCAGGAGGGCGATCGCGGAGCGGCCAAAAGTTACACTGATGGAAACTGAGGGCGCTTTTTGTTTGTCAGCTCAGCCATCCCGTGCTGTCCACCCTCCCATTTCAGCAGTGGCGTGACTCCTTCCCCCTCAACCCCCCCCTCAACTCCCCCAACCCCCCCGCCCCTCTTTGTTGTCTTGGAGCCATGTCAACAGACGCCATTACACAGGCACATGCAAATGTCATCATCAGGAAACAGCCAGCCAGTCGGGCCGTCCATGCATTGACATTGAAAATGTATGTTACCAGACCCACGAAAGGCGTCTAATTATCCTCTCCCTGTCTCCTGAGCGCATGCTTGGTTGTGGGTCATGAGTACACATCCTGCATAATGCCACTCTCAGGTAACAGATACAGAGAGCATTCTGGGAATTGCCAACACTTGCTCATAAGCACACCGAGCGGGAGAGAGGGAGATGGTGATTTGCAAGTTAATGAAATTCATTGAGAATGTGCGTCCTCGCCTCTTTTGGCAGGGACATGATTAAGGATGCGCTGGACAGATGTCTTCACTAATGATCGTACTGAAAACACACATGAAGGAACATACGTCATCCGCAGACAGATTCAGACACCGAACACATTTAATTTGTTTGTAGATTTGAAGATGTTTTAGTTAAATGGCCATATGTGTGTGTAGTAGACTTGTGTTTTGTTGCATAGATCAGGAACATATTTGACTATAAGGCTGCAATAAACAGTATCAGTTAATTATTCCATTATATTCTCGATTCCTTTAACAATCATAAAATGTAAGAAAGTAGAAACAAATGGGTAACACTTGCACCCAATACAAACATTTAATAAATGGTTTATAACACACCATAATGTAGTTGTAAACGGCTATAAGGAAATTTGTATGTGTTTATTAACGTACATTATTTGGCGACAAACATAACTTCTCCTTACAGATTTAAATATGTTGGAAATGATTTGGATTGACTCAACAAAGTCATGTTGCTTTGTCGTCTGTGTGGGTGAGCTTGCTTACGCACTTCCCGACATACATGTTTTTTTCTGTCCCTGCCACATCTCTCACCCTGATTAGTCAGCTCTGTGCTTCCTGCTGTGGAAACTTCCAACCTGACCCCTTGAGATTTGGAGACTAGTATACGTTCCCCTCGATAAGCAGGATAAATGGGACCTCGGTGTCTGTCTGTGATACCGCAAACCTATTTTCCTTCTGTGGATCTGCATCCTTATTTCTGAAGATCTGAGGAGACTCAGGAGCCGGGTTTGAAGCAGTTTAGTTGTCTTTTTAAAAGTGTGTTAAAAGTCTAGAAATAAAAAGTTGTGATTTTGAAAAAAGTGAGAGCAAAGCAATCGCTTAAGTGAGTCTGTAAAACTTAGATTGAACCTTTCAGTATTAATAATTCATTCATGTTTGGTAGCTGAAGTCTTGTGTTATCTCAACCAAGTATTGTTTAGGCCTCTATCCAATTTGCATATTTAATTTCATGCCAGTTTTCAAAGTAGATTTTTTTTTTTATGCAAAGGCCGTTTTGAAATAGGTCTTACTTGATCAATTGTCAAACTTTTTTCGCACATTTTGGATTTTGATATTCATAACGGCACTATACAATTTTTCATAGTGTGATTAGAAATTAAGCTTTCATTCAGAGGAGCTGGCGTTAACATCTGCTGGCACAGAGAGAGAGATGATGTTTGACAGACGTGACCTTTTGAATACAGTAGATATGTTTGATTTGTATTCTCGGAGTACTAACACATGAAATCGATTTCAAGTGCCTAATTACTTCTTAAGGTCACTGCAAGTTTTTTCCATGTGTGCCTTTTTTTTTTAAAGCGCGGATGTTGATCAGGGTCATAGAATATTCTGATCCGAATCCAATTAAGTGAAAGGGGGAACTTGACAGCAAGGAAGCACTAAGATGACATTTCAGTAGGTAGCCTCGCGCTGCCGGTGTCGTGTTTCCCCCTTAACAAGCTTGAATCCTAAGATTGTTTTAAGAGGGTCTTTTGATCGATCAAACGCGTCTCTCCGCGAGAAGTTACAAAGGTGCTCCACAAATGATCCCGCACGACAGAGCCAACCAATCTCTCAAATTGGATATTGTTAGCGGTGAAATATGTCGGCGCGCCTTCCTGTGACCGTTCTCTCATGTTGGATGTGACTCTCCAGGCGAGTGTCGCCGCCGCTTAAATGTCACACTAATCACTCTGTCACTAATGGGCACGGACGGCCTTGAAGGACGGCCAAGGCTAGAGTATTTGAAATGTCTAATCTGTGTCTCCAGCGAGGAGGCAGGTGATCGCTGCAGCAGCTCTTTATCATTCAGAGTGCTGAGTCTGAAGGCTGCCTGCAGCTGTCCACGTCTGTTTACTGCTGGAGGCATTCACACAGGGAGGAGAGGCACAAAGCCCAGTGTTTGAACAGCAGGTAGTCATTCTGAGCTGCTGTTTACTTTATGTACACTTTGCACCAGGAGGATTTTAAATAGAGCTGCAACTATCTTTTTTTTTTTTTTTTTTTTTATCATCGATTCATCTCTATTACTTTTGTAGATAAATGCGTAACGTATAAAATGTCAGAAAATACTGAAAAAAAACCTCATAACAATTTAAGATGATTGTAATGTAATTGATGAAATTGCTTATTTTGTCAGACCAACAGTCCAAAATCCAAAGATATCCAATGTACAATAGAAGATAGAAAAGCAACAAAATCCTCACGTTTGAGAAGCTTGAACTAGGGAATTTTTGGGCATTTTTTTGGTTAATAAATTGCTTAAATGATTAACCATCTATTTAAATCTTTGATTGTTTCACAGTGACATGAAATCAGTTTTTATATCGGCGCCAATTTAATGACTGTAGGATAACAGACTTCACTTAAATTTCAAATAATTTAGTCAGGACATTAAAGCAGCATGAATTGATTTTTCTGTCTGCTTGAGGGCAGAGGAAGAAGCTGTAAACCCAACATATTATATCATCGCCTTACAGCGTTGTTACCTATTTCCACATACAGCGGACGAGGAGCAGCATTAGCATTCGTTTGGCGTCGTGTTTCTGTCCACCTGACGAACACAAGTCCAACATTCACTCTCCTTTTATCTGTTTTTGATCTCCAGCAGCTCGTGAGGGGCGATATCTGGCTCCTTAGCAGCTAAATGCTCCGTTATGTTCACCAGATAGTCGCTGCCACCATGATGGCCTCAGATTTGATCTGCAGAAATTGGGCTTTACTGCTGTAAACTCTGTCCGTATCGGAAGCTATAAACCCTTAAACAAATCCTCCTCCTGACTCCTCTTCAATCCCTTCACACAGCACTTAATGCTATTTTCATATTGGACGGATGCAGAGTAGTGAAACTGATGGGGGATTTGTCATTTATAGTAGTTGGTATAAGCTGGATATGCAGACTGAAAATAAATCATCTAGAGACTGAGCATGTCAAGAGTTCAGAATATTAGCCAGCTTCTGTCTGTTGTGTACATTTAATTGAAAAAGATGCTGCACTCTGTTCCACCCCTGCAGCAGCTGCCCACAAGTGCAAAACCAGCAGCTCCAGTACTTTCCTGGCAAATGCGAAACTGCCTTCAGACTGCTCTCAACTAACTTTGCACTTTTAATAGCTGTGTGACCCAGTTTGGGTCCAATTGAATTAGATCTATATACGTTTAGAGCAGCTCCACTTACAGCTGTAAGTCACTCGAGATTACTTATAAAATGCCTCCCGATGTGGTTTATTTTTCGATGGTTCTCCTATCCAGGAACTTGCTTTCAGGCTGCATATTTTTTTATGGACACTTTACAGTGGCGGCCCCTCTCCCGGGCAGTAACTGCTCCACAAAGAGGCCGTGGTGGCTGTTGTAGAAGAAGTGCAGAAGCAGAACTTGTTTTGTTTTATTGGGTCATCAATACATAATGGCTTAATGTACAGGCTGAAAAATAACAACATACGGATGGAACATACACGTAAATTACAAAACAGAATGCAAAAGATGTGATTCAATGCAGCACACTACACTAAACCCACTAATATTAATACATAGTTTTACTGAGTCTATTGATTGTATTAGTGTTTGGCTTAATATCCTGACTAAATAAATGTAGACTGTCGTTAGTATTCGATTTTTCGATTAGTTGATACACAGAAATTGAATCAGCAATTATAATTGATAATTGTTTTTGCCATTTATCAAACAAACATGTCAAACATTCACTGATTCCAATTTCACAAATGTGAGGATTTGCTGCTTTATTTTCTTTTTTGTCATTTTAAATTGCACATCTTTTTGTTTTATGGTCTGTTTGTCAGGCAAAACAAACAATTATGAATATGTAACCTTGAAAACGTTTCACTATTTCCTTACATTTTGTGGACTAAATAATTGATCCCAAAAAAAACAAATCAAACGCAGTCATTGTAGCTGAAAAATAATCATTATTTGCAGCCCTAGGGTGCTTTTAAGTACAAATATTAATCACTGACTGTGTGTTGCAGGTCACGGATGAACATGGCAGCAGGATGACAAGTGTTCAGTGTGGTTGGCTGATGAAGAAACTCTCAGTTGACCGTAAATCACTGCGGGGAAACATCACATGATGAACATCAATGGACTCACAACAGACTGTCTTTGCTGAATAATTTTGTTTTAATCAGTCGGAACATGGAGTTGCCTCCTTTTAACATTCGGTTTAAATGCAGGAATAAATAAAAGTGTAAAGCATCCACCCTTAGCCTGTTGCAATTAATTGCTGTGTACCAGGATTTCCTGCGGCAATCCTCTCTTGAGTAGTTACAACATGTGAGAATATGTACAGCGCTGATAAGCAGCGGAGCTCGTTTTGAGCCTCATGAGCTATTTGTAAGACAGCAAAGGGATGTGTTTGCAGTTGTAGACGGCAAATATTTACAGATAAGAAACCCTTCAAATTGTACTGCTTGCCGTGTTGTCTGATGTTGTTCAAATGAAGCTTTTCCTCCGCTCAACTCTTTCTGTGTAAACTGATCATGCTCGGTATAGATACGTTTTATCAACAACACGGCGGACTGATGACATCAGTTAATCCCCTCACAATTAAAGGCACTCTTCCACAGCGTAACTCTAATGTGTAAAAGAAGACGTTCTGTTGGAGGTGCTTCCACTTTTTAACATATTCGATTAAGGGACTGTTATATCATGTGATGATGTGTACACACTCGTTTCAGTGATTAAGATAGCTGATTTAGCTATAGGCGTTTCGATCCAGCCTCTGTGGTTCAAGGTCTGGTACAGTCGATCAATCAGAGGTGGGATAAAGAATGGGGAAGTCATCTTCTTACATGGCTACAGTCATGGCAAATAGAAATTGAAATAAAAATGCAGACAAGTTGTTGTGACTTGACTTACAAAAATAAGTACTGTAAAAGCTCTAAAGCTAGATTATATGTGGTCAACATTAACTGCCCCTAGCTATATGACCTACCAGTATTTTTTTTTTTTTTATTCAAGTCGTTATTACCTCTGGTCACGTCCTTTTTGTTGGTGTTTTCTCTTTATCACCTTTCTCGGCACGTACATTTGAGCATCTCATCGTTTGAACAAAAGAGAAATACCATTTTACCATTCAACAACAACATCCCATGCCCCTCGGCCACAGAAGGGCTGTCAAAGTGCTCATGGCATCTGAGGTTTTTTTTACTGCAGGGCACAAACGTCTGCACACTGTTGGGCTCCAAATGAATAGTTGGCACTCTTGAAGAATATCTTACAGATCCAAACGTTGCCGTAAAAAGATAAATACAGCTTCACAGTGTGCAGACCTCCTTTATGCCCTGCAGTTAAGTATTTTTTCGTCTTGCACCTGAGTATCTTTGCCTGGATGTGCGCACACTTGGTCCCTCAGCTGAGATGTTTCACCACAAGATTGAGAGGCACAAATGGTCACTTATGAAATCTCAGTAAACAGATGTGATTTAAATTGGGCATTTAGACTGATCTAAGGTTGGTACTGCTGCATTTAAAGAGATGGAGGGACCAAATCACAGCTGAAATTATTATTCTGTTAGACATTGATCTGTATGAGAATTCAATGTGATCAGCGAAGCACAAACATGCTAGAAAATGATTTTTGCCTATACCTAATGTACTGTAAGTATAGAAATGGCTCGCTGTGTGACCACTAGTCCTTTGGGGTTCCTGGTCAATGTGCTGCTACTTCAGATATTGATAGAGCGAAAGAGCCAAGCTCATAAAACCTATCTGCAATTCAAAATCCTTTGAGTCCTCTCATCCCTAAACATTACCATTTTAAGATATGAACCACTCAACGCTGTCATCAACCTGTTTTCTATTCGCTGTTCTGGCACATGTGGGATTTTCCTCAGGAGACCAGAGTCCTGAAACATGGCTTCCCGATAACATCTCGGCTCTCAAACAATCTTTAAAAGCTAATGGGGCGATGCAGAACACAGTCCTTTAAAACGCTTCCCAGCTCGGCTGTGTGGCCATTAATCTGCAGCACATTCATCCTGATCATGACATGACTGATGACGACCTCTTGATGTCCAGCACCTCGCACTGTTGACGTGCACAGCTGGCTGACGCTGCGGGACATTTCTCCTGCTGCCCTTGCGTTCCGATTCTGTAGCTCTGCACACTCAGGAAAGCCAGCATCTGCCACATCGACTGTTTTCATGCCAGTGTCAGAGTCAGTTCGGCCGGCTAATCAGCATCACAGGAACGCAATCCTGCCCCCGGCTGTACTCGGCCTCGGCCAATATTGGGAACCTTAAACTCTAAAGAATCTGAGCGGAGTGCTGGATTACGTTTATTTTCATGGGGTTGAAATGGAGAAGGAAGGGAGCGAGGGCACGGAGAGTCTAGGGAGCAACAGGAATAAAGTGGATAGACTAAAGAATTATGTGCAGGTGCAGCAAATCTCTTCTTGAAGAAAAAGGAGCATCACAGCAGCAGCTTTAATTGGCCTTATCAGACATCTGACTTATTCACAGATCCATCCTTATTTCTTAGTGTTGTGCAGAAAATCATTGTTCAAGCGCATGAAAGATGGTTTTTCAAATTTTTGTGAAGGACTCAAGGTTTTGCTGTCAAAAGC